>NQII01003311.1:68683-273780 GCA_002778355.1 Clitarchus hookeri
AATTTATTGAAAAAATATACTTAAAACTTAAAACAACCAATTTATATAGTGCTTCAGTGCTAAAAGCAAGACAAAACCTTTTTACATATACAATTTTTTTATAACCAATTCAACATGTAACTCCTAGGGTGATTTTTCAAAGGTTCTTTTCAAAAGTATCGAAGATACCGTGAATGGATTATATACAGTTTCTGTGATTAAAAAAATTCATATATCTATACCTTATGGTAAAGCCTAAAATAAAAGCCCAGCATAATAGTAATATTTGAACCAAATTCCACATAGAAACTGATGTTCTTGCTTGACATAGACTGCAACCACAGGAGTGACAACCTTACATAATAATTACATGTTCAAGTCTTAATTTTCAACAATGAAGAATACATCTGCAAAAGTTTAGTGTCTGCAAAAGACTTGTTTTTTATAGCATTTACAAATTATCGTTGTCAGAAATTATACACATATAAATTAATTTAAACAATATGTTACATTGAAGTTAATTATCACCAAAACAAATGAAGTGTAAAATGTGATATATGGTTCGGGTGGGGGAACCTTGATTCAGAAATACCTAACCCAGTGATCGCCAAACCGTAGATCGCGAGCTACGAGTAGCTCACGGGGAAATTTTCAGTACATCGCGTTACTGTTCCGGTTGGCTAGCCTTGATTCCTCCACTGAGCTGACGCTGATGACAGGGGCCGCTGACGACAACTGCTTGTTTCCCCCGCGAAACTGCCATTGTCAGCCTCATCTCATAGTTGATTGTATACGCGTGATGGCGTGTTCAAGCAAAAAGCAAAAAACTTATCACTTTCATTTGGAATGGGAAACTGATTACTTCTTTACCCAGGTACAGGACAAATGTGTGTGTTTATTATGCTATGCAAGTGTATCAGTTGGGAAGAAAGGGAACGTCGAATGTCTTTTCAAAACCATTCACGCAGGGATTGAAAAGGATTTCCCACTGAATTCTGCTCTAAGGAAAGAAAAGGTAAGGCAGCTAAAATCTAAACTTAATGCTCAACAATCAACTTTTTTAAAACCATTAAACAACAATAAAACAGCAACTGAGGCATCATTCTGAGTTTCAAATATTATTGCACAGAATAAGAAACCATACGAAGATGGTAAAATAATCAAAACTGCATTTTTAGAAGCTGCAGATGCATTATTTGCTAGTTTCAAAAATAAAACTGAGATAATGTCTGCTATTAAATCTGTACAGCTTTCTGCAAATACAGTAATGAGAAGGGTTGAGGTTATGAGTTCTGACGTTACCTCACAACTTAAAACTGACTTTGATCGCTGCAGCTATTTCTCCCTGCAACTTGACGAATCGACTGATATAGTTGATACAGCGCAGTTGGCCGTTTTTGCAAGAATGGTTTTTGATAATTTTGAAATAAGAGAGGAGCTGGTAAAGATTATACCGTTAACAGGACGCACTACAGGACAGGACATATTTTTAGCAGTTAAAGATCTTATCAACTCTGAAAATATTCCTATAAATAAGTTGGTGGGCTTAACAACTGATGGAGCTCCTGCGATGGTAGGCAGAGAGAAGGGATTCATAACCTTGTGTCGTAAAGACAACAGCTTTCCAAAATTTCTGTCTTACCATTGTGTAATACACCAGGAGTCACTGTGTGGAAAGTTTTTTAGTATGAACAATGTAATGAAAACAGTCATAAAAATAATGAACAAAGTTAGAGCACATGTAATACAGAGGTGTTTGTTCAGAGCACTGACTGATGAACTAGATTGCCAGTATGGTGATCTACTGCTTCATACGGAAGTTCGTTGGTTGAGTAGAGGCAGAGTTTTACAACGTTTTCAAGAGTTGCTTCCTGCCTTAGTAGAATTTTTGAAAGAACGAGGCAGATCCTTCCGTGAACTAGAAGATTCGGTTTGGCTGCAGGATTTTGTTTTTCTCGCAGACATCACCGAAAAGTTAAATATCTTTAACTTGCAGCTTCAAGGTAAGGATAAAGATATTGGCGGAACAATTTCAGATGTTGCTTCATTCTCAAAAAAGCTGGAACTGTGGGAAAAAAATATCATCCAAGGTAAATACAAACACTTTGCCTGTTTGAAACAAACCCTTGACAAGCAAGGGTCTTCAATGCCTCCTTACAACAGCAAACAATTCGTTGAAATTATTTCAGATTTGAGAAGTGAATTCAACAAACGCTTCCAAGATTTCAAAAGGATTTCAATTGTTGCACAGTTTGTCAAATCGCCTTTTATAGAGATTGATGCTGAAGAGTTCTCTACTTCTGTCATAGAGCATTTTGATATTCAAGAAGACAATGCTGCAGTGGAGTTGGAACTGATTGATTTTCAAAATGATTTATCTGTAAAATCGCTTTCTTCAAGCTCTGAAAATATTTGGCCTCTTGTTCCTCAAGAAAAATACCCAATTTTGGTCCAGGTTTGTCTCAAAGTGAAGGCAATGTTCAGCTCTACATATCTGTGTGAGATTTCTTTTTCTAGCATGAAAATTATTAAAAATAAGTACAGAAACAGACTCACTGATGAACACTTGGACAACTGTATGCAAATGGCAGTCACTACCTACTCTCCCAAAATTAAAATACTTGTTGATGACAATAAAGAGTTCCATCCTTCTCATTTAAGTTAATAAGTCTGATAAAGAAATCTGTTATTACATTTGTTATTTATTACTACCTTTACTTCTATTTCAGTTTATTTTTGTTATATACAGTTTAATTAAAATTGATTTTATATTTACTAGAAATGAAAGTTAATAGGCAATAACCAAATGTAAGATTTTTTTTAAAAAGTTGGTAGCTCACAGTAGGATTTAAAAACGGTATGGTAGCTCAGAAGCTTCATAAGTGTGGCAACCACTGACCTAACCTATGAAGTGTTGGACTCAAACAAGTGACCTCTGATGGTATCGCTCATAACTTCATTATTTCTACAATGTAGTGCACAGAGAAGAAGGAAATGAAAATATCATGCTGCACAAATTTTGTAGGGAATTGATACCCGCCCAATGCTATGGTTTATAAGTAGGTATGGAATCTGCTCTCTGCGTAAGGCACCAGCAATTGATGCTAGCCCTCAGTGTTAGGGCGTAGGAATATGTCGACACTATTGTCCCTAAGTCCAATTTACCCAATAAATTCACCTTGTTTTCAAGTTACCATAAGTCAGTTTTATTTATGCTTAACAGGGTCACTTCTACAGGAACACATGAGACAACTCCCCCTCCCCTTTTGCTACGTAGGCTACGTAAGGCTTGACGCAAAGATTTGCGCCGTGGGGGAGCAAGTGTCGTCGCACTTCTGGTATGTTTCTACTTAGCTTGTCTCGAGGCGATGGTTCATCTCCCAGCTGGTGACCTGGGACTNTGGAATCTGCTCTCTGCGTAAGGCACCAGCAATTGATGCTAGCCCTCAGTGTTAGGGCGTAGGAATATGTCGACAGTATTGTCCCTAAGTCCAATTTACCCAATAAATTCACCTTGTTTTCAAGTTACCATAAGTCAGTTTTATTTATGCTTAACAGGGTCACTTCTACAGGAACACACGAGACAACTCTCCCCTCCCCTTTTGCTACGTAGGCTACGTAAGGCTTGACGCGGAGATTTGCGCCGTGGGGGAGCAAGGTTCGTCGCACTTCCGGTATGTTTCTACTTAGCTTGTCTCGAGGCGATGGTTCATCTCCCAGCTGGCGACCTGGGACTGCTCCGGCACTTGGTGGGCGTCTCGACGCCTCCTCTCGAACTCCTCCTCTCGGCTCCACTCCGCACTGCTCGATCGACGACGGCCGACTGCCGTTGGCGTCTCGTCCCGGATTCACTCCGCACTCCTCGATTCCTGTCGGCCGACTGCCCCGTTCCTCCCGTTTCCTCGTGGTTTTGTATGCTAGTTCGCCATATCAAACTCGCCTCCTCTCTGCACGTGGCTGCGCTGTCCACCGCGTCCCCTTAGGTCGTAAAACACGTGGCCGCTGCTCCTGTGATCCGCACGTGGCCCGGCGGGCCCGGCGTCGCCCCTTGATTCTGGCATGGAAGTTTGTTGTTCCGTTCTGGATGTGCGGGAACACTTGGGTGGCCTCTTGGTTCGGCGCACATGTTCCTTCCGCTGTCCCCGGATATCGTGTGGCTATTATTCCCGCCCGCTCGCCAAAAGCTCTCATAGTTTATTGTGGTAGCCAGCCAGGGACAGATGCAGCCTATGGTGTGAGCTCGGCGTCCCTTGGCAGCTGCGAACGCAGCTGTGCCCGCGCACATGTGCCTTCCGCTGTCTCTGGATATCGTCTGCACGTGCAGGAACCTTTGGTAGCACGGCTTGCATCTGCGAGGCGCGGCAGCGTCTTCCTGGCGTCATTCTTCCAGCACGTCCGCAAAACCCTTAGTATTTATTGCGGTCGTCCGCCTGTGCGTTTTGCCAGAGCGTGTCTTCTGACGAATAAACTGTCTTTCGGGAAGCGGGATGCTTCAAGTTCCCCACCGGCCGTTGCGTCAGTGGCGCGTTCTGGCATGGCTTCCGGGTTGTCGGTAGGTCATGAGACCGCTGGGGGCGGTCTCCCCTCTCTCTCCTCTACTCTGTCGCGTGGCCCTCCTCCCCTCATGCTACTGCCCTGGACTCCCCGTCTGACTCCGTAGGGCTACTGGGGACAGTTATGGCTTCTGCATCATAAACCAGTTTGTGAGGGTTCACATCCTCTTACAATTTGTAAATAACATCGCAGGCCGTTAAAGCCTGGGGGAATAATCTCTACCTGCTCCTGATTCTCAGGGGTGGGGGGTTGTCTCATCACCTCATACAATTGTCATGAATTACACCTTACACACTAACACTTATCAAACAGATTAGTCACAATTTTCTTACACACTACCACTTAATCAAACCTATTATCCACAATCTCCCTACACGCTAACATTACACGATAACTATTTACAACTCGGCTGCGGACCTCGATTCGCCACCTACCCTCATATCTTTAGGGAGCACCCTCCTTCGTGCTTGACAGACACCTCGCGTCGCCTTTGGTACCTCTGATATTACCATTGTCCCACAATTGATATTTACACAAGTAACCCTAGGTACACTGATCATCCTTGGGTGCTAATTCCCAATTTATACCACGAACACTAATCACAACACATGGTTTACAGGCTCCTTACACACTAACATTACACGATAACCATTTACAACTCCTTACACACTAACACTTATCAAACAAATTATTCACAATCTCTGACGAGCTAAAATCACACAAATGTAAACATATTTTAATTACTGCGGCACTGCCACGTTACCGCATGAAACCACTACATACCTCAAGAATTTCTTATTAAAACTCTAAGCCAAAGATTACAAAAGACCGCACAAATTTTTGCCACTTGTAGAAATTTTTTCAAAATTTTTATTTCAGAACTTTAAAATCACCAGTTAACCTATAAATGGGTCACTTAAAAATAATCTAAGTTATCTTGGACCTTTTAAATAATATAACCTTTCGTTCTACCTAACTCGCGCCATCGTAATAAAACATTTAATTTTCCCGACACACTACCTGTAATCACCACGTGTCTCGTGTCACGCCCTCCAGCGCGGCCATCTTGCACGCGGCTGCGGGAGCCCCGCCATTGGGCCTTGGCCACTCCCAGCCCTCTCACCCCGTAGTTTCAAAATTCCAACTCTTACTCGTTTTTCAAGCGATATTTACTAACCTACGGACTTTTTTCAGTAGTAATACTTAACAAAAATATAATGACTGATTTAAAACCATTAATCCTCGCCCTCAGTGTTTTCTTTACGCGAAGTATACTCGTCACAAGTGGTCCCCTCATACAACAGAAAACGTATTATAAAATACAGTCAACGTCATAAACCATGACAATTACGAAATTAAATAACTCAAATACGGTTCTCTACACTATATTTAGCAAACATCTTTTTCCCGTAACACTTTAAATACTAGATACCTTTAGTCACTGGTATATGCAAATTAAAATCACCAAAAGGAGTAAACTCTAAATAAATTCATTCTCAGAATTTTCTTCGTGACACGAACCAACAACTTTAAAGCAACTTAACCAAACTTTGGCAATTAAAAATTATTAATGTTATTGCAACACAAAAACCTGTAACTTTTTCTAAATTCTTGTATATAACTTTAACATTCCCACATTTATCGACCAGTCATTTACAACTTCTGGCTCTGGTGGTGAAGTAAACGCACCCATTCTTGTCTCCTCCGACCTCGTGATTCGTGACTTATAAGAAAGAAATCACTTACGAGGGCTGATGGCCTGCCTCTCTAATTCTAACACATATTTACACCCTGTTTTGCAGATAACATACCCATGGTAAACACTGGTGAACAATATACACACAATGGTAAACAAAAAGTAATAAAAAAAATATTATTATATGTTGCACTTATTTCTGTGTCTGATAGGGCTTCGCGCCCTGGTTGTTCTCAGCGGGCGACACACGGTACACACTCTCACTTGCGTTGCACAGAGTCTGTCCCCAGGATCTTCAACTAGGCCCCTGGGCTGCGCGGGGCCTATAGGCGTGGCGATCCCTGTAGAGATGGTGCCTCTTCCCCTCGCAGCACTGGCGCCATGGCTGGACCCTCCTGGACTCGTCCGACGTGATCCCGTCAGCTAGGCCCCTGGACTGCGCGGGGCCTATAGGCGCGGCGATCTTTGTCCCGTCCGCCCCAGGCGCTGCTTCCGCGGCAACAGGTGGTGGCGGGGTCGTCCCTCGCCTGTAGGCGGCTGGGCGCCGCCCGTCGGTGCGGTGGGCGCGTTTCCCTCTGGTACCTCCTCTGCTCCCGGGTTCGATTCTCCATCGGTGTTCACCTGTAGGGGGCGTCTTTGATCTTCTTCACTCGCGTTTCTCCGGTCCCGGCAATTACGCCATGGTTGAATTCTCTCTCTCTCCTCCCTGCTCGTTCGCGCCTGGACGCCATTTTTTCTTCCGTCCGGCCTCTCTCCTCCGTCCGTCCCTCTCTCCGCGTTCGCTTCCGGCCCTCCCTCGTTCTCGCGCCGTATCTCCTCTTCCCGTTCTCCCTCGCTGGTTCCGGCCTCCTTTTCCTCTCGTTCGCGTAGTACCTGCCCCTCCTCCATCCGCTCACCGCCGTCCTTCGCTCCCTCACGCCTCCTTACCTCTCCCGGCCGTCCGTCAATGGTTCCTTGCTCCTGTGGCCTCGTGGCCCGGGCGTCACTCAGGTGTGGGGTTACCCCCCCCCACCCTGGCTGCCGCCGCTGCATGGTCTGTTGCTCGTCCATTGCCCCTTCGCCCCTGTCCTTAATGCTCATCCCGTGCACAAGTGGAATACTGCTGGCTTCCTCTGGGCAGTCCCGTTTGGCTTTTCTGGGGTCCTGGGTGCGGGGCTCGGGTATAGGGCGTATCTGGTCCCTCGCTACCTTCCGCATTTTTCCCATTTCATCTTCTGCCCAGTACACATTCCCTTGGCGCCCTGCTATGATGTACGGTCCCTCCCATTTCGGCGCGAATCCTGCACAGTATTTTTCACTGGCCCGGCTCAGAGGATGATTGCGCAATAATACATGCTGGCCTTCGGGTAGGTGGTGTCCGTCGCGGGTTGGTTCCGGGTATTTGCGTCGGATGTACCTTTGTTGGTTTCTCCGCGCCGTGCCCGTTCTTCGGATAGCTGCTTTCCTTATGGCTTCGGGGCCGGGCAGCTCGGTCGCCTCGGTCTCCCACTGCCATTCTCCTGGGCGGCGGAGATTGTACCCGAGTATAAGTTGGCTGGGCGAAGTGCCTAGGGCGTCATTGTGCCGGCGCCGCAGTGTGTATAGTATCTCGGGGATGTGCATGTCCCATTGTGCATGATTGTCGCCCATCCGGACGCGCAGGTTCTTTTTCAGCTCCTGGTTCCGGCGTTCGGTGGGGTTGGCCTGGGGGTGATATGCGGGCGTCGTCCAGTTCTCCGCCCCCCATGTTTCACACGCCTTCGCCCATTTTGTGCCGGTGAATTGGGAGCCGTTGTCCGTTAGGACGCACTTTGGGAACCCCCACCTGGGAAAAACCTCCCGCTCCATTTGTCGGATAATCGTGCCTGCTTCCTGATTAGGTATAGGGAAGGCTTCCGTCCACCGGGAGAACTGGTCGGTTACGACGAGCAGGTACCGTTTTCCCCGGGGTGTCCTAGGATAGGGGCCCATAATGTCCGCGGCGATGTGCGTCCACGGAGTCTTCGGTCGTCTGGGCGTATACCGCGTCTTCGGCACCGGGTATGCCTTGTTTGCACAGCACGTTTGGCATCTGGCGACGTACTCTCGGACTTCCCGCGCGACTCCGTGCCAGGTGTATCGGGTGGTCAGGGCCCTTAATGTTTCTTGGCACCCGGGGTGTCCCGCGTGGGGATGGTCGTGATGGTGCTCGCAGAGGCTGGGTCGTAACTCTTTGGGGACCCAGACCTTCCACTGCTCGGCTCGCGGGTGGGTCCTGGCCCAGACTACGCCGTCTCTTATCTCGTATTGCTCGGGCTGCCGCTCCATTAGTCCCGGTAGTGCGGGATCGGCCTGCTGTAGGTCTTGTAGCAGTTCCTTGCTCTCCCGGAACTTAATTAGCTGCAGCCCCATGTGCCCTGGCTGTGATGCTTCGGTGGGGAGGGGGGAAGCATATGGTCACAGTCATCCACCCCTATGTTCTTGTCTGATTCTTGTGGTTGACGGGACAAGGAGTCGGGTAGCTCGTTGCCAGACCCTGGGCAATGCTCTATCGTGAAGGAGAACTCCATTAGGAACAACGCCCACCGCCCCAATTTTGCCCTCTCGCTGCTCTTGGTTCTTAGCCAAGTGAGGGCCTTGTTGTCGGTCCGGAGGACGAAGGGCCTGTCCTCTAAATAGTAGCGGTACTTGCGGACTGCCCAGATCACCGCCAAGCACTCCTGCTCGTTACTGTGGTACCGTCGTTCGGCCTCCTTGAGCATAGTGCTGGCGTATGCGATGATTCGTCGTGGGTGCTGTGGCTGTTCCTGATACAGAACCACCCCCATTCCGGTTCTGCTTGCGTCCGTCTACAGGATTAGTGGTAACCCGGGCATAGGGCGATATAACATGCTTATTCCTCTATACCACGCCTTAATTTCTCGGAATGCCCTTTCATGTTGGTCGTTCCACCTCCAGCGAGCCGTTTTGGGTAGAAGCTCGTTGAGGGGAGCCATAAGAGGGGCGACATCCTCGATGAAGTCGCGGAGCCAATTACACAGTCCCAGGAACCGCCTCAATTGTCTCCGGTTTGTCGGCGTCCTGGCGTCTTCGATTTCCCGCACCTTTTCGGCTTTTGGCTAATTCCCTTCCGGGGTGATTATGTGCCCTAGATACTGGACTTGGGTTTTGCCGAAGTGACACTTCTCCAGCCGGCACGTCAGACCGTGGAGCTCGAACCGTTCCAGCACCTTGCGCAAGTGCACCTGGTGCTCCTCCCATGTGTGAGAATACACAATGACGTCATCCAGATACGCCAGGCAGAATTGGCCGCTGTAGCCGGTCAGTACCACGGCCGACATCAACCGCTGGAAGGTAGCTGGTGCGTTCTTTAAGCCGAAGGGCATTACTCGGAACTGCAGTGTTTCGCCCTCTGGGGTGGTAAACGCGGTATATTTACGGGTCTAAGGGTGCACGGGGATTTGCCAGTATCCACTGCGCATATCCAGTGTAGAGAATATACGCGCGTCCCATAGGTCGCGGAGCATGTTTGCGATGTTTATCGCGGGCAGGGCTATTGGGTGTGTTATGTCATTTAGAGCTTGATAGTCCACACAGAATCGAAGTTCCCCACCTTCCTTGGGTACGAGCACTACCCTGGCATTGTATGGGGAGTCAGTCGGCTCCACTATCCCCTGTTCTTTCATTTCGGCCACCTGGTCGAGGATGATCTGTCGGCGGTGGGCTGACGGGTTACCTGGGCGGCAGTATATGGGGCGCGCATCCTTTACCCAGATTTCGTGTTGGATGGCTGTGGTCTGTTGTAATCGGCCGGTGTTNCACCTGGTCGAGGATGATCTGTCGGCGGTGGGCTGACGGGTTACCTGGGCGGCAGTATATGGGGCGCGCATCCTTTACCCAGATTTCGTGTTGGATGCCTGTGGTCTGTTGTAATCGGCCGGTGTTTCCGAATATCGCCACGTGGGTGTTTATTATTCATACTAATGCCTGCAGCTGGTCGGGTCTTAGCTGGTGGTTCACCTCCTTGTCGGATATGGCTCTTGGTCCTTCCGTGTTTACGGGAGCCTCCCAGTTTATGGCCATTCTGTCCCGCCTGCCCAGGTATAATCGCCTTTGCCCACAGTCGATTATACAGCCTTGGCTCGACAGCCATGGTTGCCCGAGGATCACTTCTTCCGCTAACTGCGGGGCACAGAAGAACTCCGTGGCTACTGTCTCGACCCCTGTGTCTACTGGCAAGGTGATTTTTCCCTCTATTGTCAGGCGGGATTCTGTCTGGGCCATCTGGACGCGTCGGGCGTCCTTCTTCATCGCTTTTCTTTGATCTGGCGTCAGCAGCTGGCTTCTGATAAAGTTGCCAGCTGCGGCGGTGTCTAAGATCGCCTTGATGGTGTGTCCATTAATCCGGGCTTCTATCCGAGGGGCTTGCGTGCCCGATCCCGGGTCGCCCACTATGTATATCTGCCTCACCCTTTTATTTATGCCGGGGTCGCAGGGTGGCTCAAGGCCCCGGCGGCGGCGTTTCCCGCCCCTCATCCCTGGGGCATCGCCTTCCCTGTTCCAAGGGGGGCGTTCCGGGTGGCTCTTTCCCTTTCTACAGCGACCCGGGCTTTTATGGTGGGACAGTTCCGGTGGAGATGCCTCTCGGGACAGTACCAGCACTGTGGAGGGCCCCTGTTTTCGCTTTTGTCGGCGCTATTCTGTATTGTGCGCTCTGGGCGAACGGCAGGGAGGGGCGTGGGAAGGTTGGTCCCGACCCTTACCGCGCGCATTTCGCGGTAATCGATCTCTGCCTCCCTCGCCCGCTCCACGAGTTCCTCCATTTTTATTGCCCGTGGGTGGCGAAGGACGCTCCTTAGGGCTGGTATTAATAGCCTCGTAATTATGCAAACTCCCTCCGCTTCCGTTCCTTCTGGTGCGATGCGTGCATACATTTGCGCCTTCCTCCTAATGAAGATTTCTACCTCTTCCTCGTTTTGTTGTTGTTGGGTGTAGAACTCGGTTCGTAGCCCAGTTATCACCTCTTCTCCTGCGAACTTGCTGCTCAGTCGGGCAGCGAATTGTTCCCATGTCGTTATAAACTCCCCATACCTGTCCCACCAGCTGAGGGCGGCTTGTTTTAATTGTTCGCGTGCCTTCTGCACCCACCGCTTCCTGGGAACACCCCCTGTCCGGAACTCGTGTTCGCAATTCTGTATGAATCGTTCTGGATCTTCGTGGGGTCTTCCTGCGAACTCCGGCAGGACCATTTCCTCCCCTATTCCTTGTCTTCCCTCTGCCCGGGTGTCACGGGTTTGGTCTGCGTTTGAAGGGGGCTCCCTGTTTGTCCGTTTCTGGCACACCCCGCACTGGTATACCCAGCCTCTCGTGCCCTCGGCTCCTTCGGGCCACCCTATACATAGGTTGTGGAATGCCTGTGTACAGGTAGCGCACCGAGTCAGGCGCGTGTTGTGTCCCGGGCAATTCAGGAGGTCGCACTGTGTCTGCGGCTCCTGACAATCAAGGCACTGGTACCCTGTTCCTTGTGTCGGACGGAAAACATCTGGCCAGCCGATACATTGGTTGCATTGCCGCCGCGGGCAATTGCGGCACTGTACTATGTATAGTCCCGTGCCTTGGCATCGCGGGGCTCTGCACTGCTCCCTCGTTTCCCCCCTGCTTTCGATATGCGTTTGTGTGTTAATTGGGGATGACTTTGTCCATACCTCGTCCCCTTCTTCCTGGGTCTTTGCTCTCCGCCTTTCTTCTAAACTCCGCGCACGTCTGCGGCCTGCTATTCTCGTCTGGTTTATTACCTCGTTCCCTTCTCGGTTCTACGGTCGGTAAGGGCGCCACGAGGGATACTTTTATGACCCCCCGAAGTTGTGAATGTGCCCGCTGCTCGGTAGGGGCTAGCTCTCTTTTCTCCCGGGTACTTAGACTGTTCTTGCCTCTGTCTATACAGACTTCAGCGTGCCCCTTAAGTTGGGCGCCAAAATTGATACCCGCCCAATGCTATGGTTTATAAGTAGGTATGGAATCTGCTCTCTGCGTAAGGCACCAGCAATTGATGCTAGCCCTCAGTGTTAGGGCGTAGGAATATGTCGACACTATTGTCCCTAAGTCCAATTTACCCAATAAATTCACCTTGTTTTCAAGTTACCATAAGTCAGTTTTATTTATGCTTAACAGGGTCACTTCTACAGGAACACACGAGACAACTCCCCCTCCCCTTTTGCTACGTAGGCTACGTAAGGCTTGACGCAAAGATTTGCACCGTGGGGGAGCAAGGCTCGTCGCACTTCTGGTATGTTTCTACTTAGCTTGTCTCGAGGCGATGGTTCATCTCCCAGCTGGTGACCTGGAACTGCTCCGGCACTTGGTGGGCGTCTCGACGCCTCCTCTCGAACTCCTCCTCTCGGCTCCACTCCGCACTGCTCGATCGACGACGGCCGACTGCCGTTGGCGTTTCGTCCCGGATTCTCTCCGCACTCCTCGATTCCGTCGGCCGACTGCCCCGTTCCTCCCGTTTCCTCGTGGTTTTGTATGCTAGTTCGCCATATCACACTCGCCTCCTCTCTGCACGTGACTGCGCTGTCCAAAGCGTCCCCCTGGGTCGTAAAACACGTGGCCGCTGCTCCTGTGATCCGCACGTGGCCCGGCGGGCCCGGCATCGCCCCTTGATTCTGGCATGGAAGTTTGTTGTTCCGTTCTGCATGTGCGGGAACACTTGGGTGGCCTCTTGGTTCGGCGCACGTGTTCCTTCCACTGTCCCCGGATATCATGTGGCTATTATTCCCGCCCGCTCGCCAAAAGCTCTCATCGTTTATTGTGGTAGCCAGCCTGGGACATATGCAGCCTATGGTGTGAGCTCGGCATCCCTTGGCAGCTGCGAACGCAGCTGTGCCCATGCACGTGTGTCTTCCGCTGTCTCTGGATATCGTCTGCACGTGCATGAACCTTAGGTAGCACGCCTTGCAGCTGCGAGGCGTGGCAGCGTCTTCCTGGCGTCATTCTTCCAGCACGTCCGCAAAACCCTTAGTATTTATTGCGGTCGTCCGCCTGTGCGTTTCACCAGAGTGTGTCTTCTGACGAATAAACCGTCTTTCGGGACGCGGGGTGCGTCAGAATCATAAATATTTTGTGATGTTTAAAACATTTGTTTGCTGATATCTTCAGTACCAGTGAGGGTAAAACAGTCGAAGATTAAATAATGGCTCAATGAAAGAGCTGGGGAAACAGAAATACCCCAAGAAAACCTGCTGGCCAATGGCTACTTCTGCCATGTTTCATCATGTGAAAATCCAGGTGACCCCACTGGGAAACAATTCAGGTTTACCTTGGTGGGAGGTGAATAGTCTGACTGATATACCACCGCAGCCCCTTAATAATAGTAAAGATTATAATCCATAGTTTGGGGAACACTTAAGTACTTTTTTTGACTATCCTAACTTAATAATCAAAGATATGCCAATAAGAAAAACTGTATAGTTTTAGTGTTTGTGTTGTTTTGTTTTCATGGCACTCACATCTGCAGAAACAAATTTTTCTCGAGGCATGGGGGATATACTTTCAATGTTAACCATTTCCAATGCTGGTTTTTTGTAGCTAACTGTTTTGTTTATTATCTGTGCAGACATCTGGTGATATGAACTAAAACTGAAATGTTACTCCATCATGTTCAAGTTATTTACCTGAAGGGATGAAAAGAAAGGCGGCCACTTATAAAATACTTTTCAAAAGACTGTAACAGTAAATCTTACAACTGTTTGGAATGTGGGCACTAGTGTAGAACACATCACTTCTGCAGAATTTGTAGTAAGGGTATCCACATCATCAGCTGCAAGCTATTGAACATAAATTTCATCTGTTTACATTCATTTTTGTAATATCTTTTTACACTAAGGAAAAAAATTTCTCCTTTCACCAATATCATGTTGATATTAATATATTGCATATACATGTAATTCCACACAGATACTTCCGAAAGTGTATTTTAAGTAAAGGTACTCAGTTAAGAGATGACAACAACAGAGGTCCCTTTAATGGTTTGGTTTGTCAGTTGTAATGATGGCCATTTCATCATTGAGTCAACATCCTAACAACTCAATGTGAAATCAGTTGGGGGTTCTCCTGCTAATAAAATTGAATCCAGATAAGATGATAATATGGCTCAAATAACAGTATTTCAATGCACCTTCAATTTTCCTGTTTAATATAAGGTAAATTATTTTGTTTAATATTAAACCCTTTTTGTGGGCGTGCGCGCAGTAATGACAGAAAAACGGCAGCGTGCATACTGCTTACATTCTCTGAAGGTGTTATGTAAACTACTGGTGGTACACTCTCTATGTGTACCTGGGAAACAAACTTCAGAGAGTTGTGAGAGAATATCGATAGTGCATGCGGAGACATCAAAGTAGCGCGTGATAATCAATATTTTGTTCTGAGTTGGCCCACTAGCGTTGCATATGCACATGCTGTAAGAGGGCGTGCTGGAGTTCCACGAGTCAGTATCGCTCAGTCTGCTTTGTCTCTGGCTTGAGTTGTTTGCGCATGCGTCTGCACTGTTAGCAATAGTGAGTGAAATTAAGCAGAAATGGATTGATCTCCAAACAAAGCTTTAGATTATTCATGAGTGCGAAATAGGTAATATGATTCAGAGTGAGATAAGCAGGTAGTACAATCTTAAATCATCAATGATCTTCATGATTCTGAAGAACAAAGAACAAATAAAAGCTGCAGTTCTGCAGAAAAATATGTCGGCAGGATGCAAGAAGTTACATGCTGCAGAGTATGTGGATCTGGAAGCACTGTACGAATGGTTTAGCCATGTAAAATTATCAGCAGTAACAGAAGATTGTGTGATCTTTATAAATTGCATGTCTTACAGATGTGTGTAATTGACAATATTACTTGTTAACACTGTTAAGTTTTTAGAAGTAAAAAATTTGCAACACCACAATAAAATTTATATAGAACTTGTAAATGTGCGTTTCTTTCGTAGGTAAGAAAATTGCTTGCCTTTATTTATCGTCTCTAATCACTATCATTAAAGCTGTTATTTACTCTACCGCTGTGCTGGGTGTTGCATCAATCCAGCTCTGCACACAATTAAAAGGGATACATCCATCTGACATTACTGTTTTAAGTGGTTTAACTATTTATTTATAAGTTGACCTGACTCCTTCACTGTGGCGCTACCAAAAACACCCCTTTAACAAGTCAAGTTTTGCTCTTTTAATCAGCTGAATCATTTTCCAGGGTTTTCATTTCACTGGCAATCAGCATAAAACTTGCAAATTT
This sequence comes from Clitarchus hookeri, assembly GCA_002778355.1. NCBI lineage: Eukaryota > Metazoa > Arthropoda > Insecta > Phasmatodea > Phasmatidae > Clitarchus > Clitarchus hookeri. The sequence goes on from NQII01003311.1 coordinate 84,156, forward strand.
AATTTTTATGTTTTTTATGTCACATACAATGAAAGTACTAATGCTGTGTACATAACACAATCTGTTATGTTTTGTGCCAGCTCTGGAACACACATTTTTCCTTTTGTTGATTTCATGCCACACAACACAAAAAAATCACGTAATGTTTAAAATTACAAGTATGTAACAAAAGTTGCTGGGAAAGACAATTTAAAGATGTCTGGCACATATTTATAACACGCAAGCTATATTGCGTGCCACGTCCCCAGCTCCTAGCGCTTGTTCGTCCCGCCACCACTGTGCAGCTAGCGCAGGTCCTCTACTGAGTTCTCTGTGCCTGAGTTATGGGTGGTTGCCATAAATTTGCCAACTGGAGTGTCATGTAGGAACTTGCCCAGCTGAGCCACCATGCCACCACCGGCATCAAGCAGCTGTCTCTCCTTTTATGGACCCCAAGAGGTAACTTTTGCTAGCGTGCTCATTCAGGCTGGCAGAGTACTCCAGAAATCTTCCCCAGTAAGGAAACTGCATGGTAAATAAACCCACATTGGGGAATCAATGGTTGCTACAAGCCAGTGAATCCCACGTGTGTCCCTTCAGCTGGTGTACACATCTTAGTGCATGTGCTCCGAGTGAAGTGACACTGTTTGGTGTATGCCCCTTAATTTTAACTAAATACTGATATAAAAATCAGGCTCATTTAAATTGGGATAGATAATAAACCCACATATATTACGCAGTAATTTGAACTACCTACATCCCTTATTCTTGCTTTGACTCACTTGGACTCACCCAGTGATATCAGAGTCCTGGTGCCAAATTTAATATAATATTTTGTATTTTTGCTTTTTTCTTAATAAATTCATGTCTATTTAAATTGCCCCCAAGGAAAACTCAGAAAGACAAGTATGCTGACCGATATATTTTCAAAGTGTTAAATTTGCTGTGTAATTAAATTTTGAAGGGTCTTGTGAGTTTCTTGTATGCTTTAAGGGTTCCTTATGTTGTTGGTTGTATTTTATAATGTTTCATTAGCTTTTTCCAAGTTTTGGTACCAGGCTGCTAGAGTCTTGAGCGGGCTGCTGCCATGATGCCAGTCGGGAAGGTGCACTGACAGAGGGAGGCCGCGCGACATTGCTGCTCCCAGGTTTTCACATTTTGCATCTCTCCATTAACCACTATAGTAATATTTATTTTATGGAACCTTAATTCTTTACTTTTCAGCCTGGGAGTAGTGCCCCCTTACCGCCCTGTCAGCTTGCGTGCACCCAGGGGCATAAATTTCATAATTTCTCTTCAGAGCCCCATGCTTGGTTTTGGAGTGTAGGCTGGCAGCGTGCACTGTAAACTGTGTAAGTGCCTCTGTATGAGGGTCAAGTGTGTAATGAGAATGCATGAATCACAGTAATTTAAGTACGGTCAGTTATGGGCATTCAGTGTGGCCCTGACAATACTGCATTATGTGATTGTTACAACTATCTAACCACATGGTCATAACCATGGTTGTTCATGTCTAACAACTGTAACAGCTTAATAATGTATGCCACCCTGAGTTTTCTTGCTTTCTCTGTGTTAACTGGCTATAACTAAATGGTGCCTAAGCATTTTGTTTCTTTTTGCATTGTAAATCTTCTCCAAAACCTCAGATGATGACCTATGGCATCATGCATGTTGTGAATAAGCAGGAAAAATTACATATGGACTGTGTAACAGAAAAATCTGTGTGAAAAAGGGTGCAGAGAAATCAGTCACTTGGTCATAATAGCACTGGAAATGGGTAGTACACAGACTGGACATAGCTTCTCCAAACTGACACAAGCCAATCCAAGGATTGCTGAATGTCTGTGAATGAGCATGTGATATCTCTGTATGAACAAATGGGACATACACGGAAGTGCAAAGGTTACGGTAATGGACTTGTGTGGCCCACTTCACATGTGTGTATGGTGGAAGGGGCCAAAGGGCATGGATTTGCTAATGAGTGAGTGGATGTTGTGGAGCACATGTACCTGTCTCTGTAGCCACCTGGCAGTAAACAGGCATTGATATGTTCTTTGAATGTTACTTGCAGTTACGTAAGTGGTTAATTCAAAAATTACTTCGACCTACACCATTGCAAAGCTATGTGGGCAAGGAAAACACAGAAGAAAACATACACGAAAACCAGCCACCCAATAAGCACCAAAACTTGAATCATCTATACTTTAGCCAAGCTGAGAAAATATGTGCAAACAAAAAATCAATAGGTGATGAAAAACATCAACTTGAAAATAACTATTGGTGAATGGCGACCCTCTTGGCATTATACAACAGTGCATACAAGCAAACAAAGTCAGTCCCCAAAAGACTATCAAAAAAGGGATAAGAACATTAAATTATTACATATGTAACCATTTCACGCTTATATTCATTCAGATCTTGTCCCATATCATAATTGTATTCAAACTAAATAAATTAAATGTTTTTCAATTTGCTTATTACATGAACTGATTTTCTGTCGGTTTTAAATATAACCACGTGCTATGTTGTATACCTTGCATTTGTATGTAGCTAGATGATGCATGCATGCACGTTGGGTCATACCCCTACCATGTTCACTGTAGAATTTTGTTACACTGTGCACATGCAACTATACGCGCATGCACGTTGGGTCATACCCCTACCACGCTCACTGTCAAATTTCGTTACACTGTGCGCGCGTAACTTCTGTTGCACACTAAACTTTTACCCTCAATGCGCCAAAAGAAGTATAACTTCAAAAAGAACATTGGGCAACAAATATGGAATACAGATAGCTTTACAGTCAAAATTCTCATTAAAAAGCATGATTACCAATGTGAAATCTACAACAGACAAAATTTAAACATAAGACTTTATTTATCAGATCCCTTGCAAATGTAGATGTATGTAAATAGGAGAAATTGACAAAAAACTTTCCACATACATCAAAGAACATAAAAACAACCCAAAAAAAGGTCAAAGAAAAATCAAAACTTGCTGAACATGCTTCGGACAACAGTCATAAAATAATCATGGAAAATGTTATTCCTACTACTCCAGAATAACAACCACTTTAAAAAAAATCAAGGAATTAGTTTATTGTAAGCAGCAGTAATGTGTTTAGTCAACAGAGTATAGAATTAAGCAATTTATGGCTACCATTAATCAAAAGATAAACACAATTGCATCGTGAAATAAATGTGAAATGGCCATCACCACATGATACAGCCAATTAGTGATGTGCTCAATCATAATTGGCTCTGATCAGAGGAAAGGTAAATTCCATATAAACTTGATTTTTTTTCACTGTGTGTTCTTCTGTGCTGTCCACATTGTACCATCAGGTTTTGAGCCTGCATATCTGTATTTAATTCAGAAATTGACTGTGTTCTCTTCGTTGGGCTGTCTAGAGATTTTTTAATGTATTTTTTATATATTGTCTTGCCATTGTTACTTGTTCATTTGTTTTGCATCTTGTTTTGTTTAGTAGAAGAGCAGTACTGTAATTTTGAATGGATGGCACAAATGTAAATACAAAAATTTTCCTAGATCTGAATAATAAATTGAAAGGAGATCTTGACACTAGTCATACTCAATTTAGGGATCTTTGGCCTACATACATTATAAACTTATTATAAAGCTATCATTAAAAAGATATGTTTGGGTAGTGTTAAATTATTTTAATCTTTGCCCTTCTTATTTATCCATGTTCAAGCAAAACTATTGGTAATTTAATAGAGAAATATATAGAAAGCGTAAGTTTGCACAATAAATAAAATAATAGCTCTATTTCACTGCTCAAAGAGAGTAGAAAAACATTATCTGAAATTATTTTCCTTCCATTGGCATTTATTTGTATGTTTATTTATATTCATTCCTTTGAAACTTGTAAGTATAGGAAGACCATATGGCTGAGGATCATGTTATGTTAATATTTTTTCCTTCTATTGGCACTTATTTGTATGTTTATTTATATTCATTCCTTTGAAACTTGTAAGTATAAGAAGACCATATGGCTGAGGATCATGTTATGTTAATAAAATGAGTGCAAAACAATATAATGCAATACAATAATAAATTATGAGTTAAAAGGCACATTGTTGCCATTATGATGACATATCTCAACATATAAACCAAAGTAATTTGGTTTATACACATTACTAGGACATAAATTTATATTTTAGCTACCGAGAATAGTACGGTAATACACAACTCTACATTTAACACAAGAAGCGATATTTTTATCTACAAACAGCCATAAATTCCCCTAAAGAGCAAAAAAAGTGGGACTGCAGATAATCATTTAGATTTTTTAAAGCTTTACAATCCAGTTTGTACAAACTACATTTTTAATTCTGGCAATTCGTTGTAAATATTTTTGGTTGGCTCCATTCCAAACCACCGTCAGTTGAACTGTGGGTTTGACATGGCATTGACAAAGAAGGGGAGGAGAAAGATGGTATGGTGAAGTTCAAAATATCACACAGTGTTTTGGTGGGGAAATGTTTAGGTAAAAAGGGAATTATTTTTAGAAGGAAATTTGTGCAACTGACTGCTAAGGTGTTCTGGTAGAGTTGAGACCTGAGGGTAGTTGGCCGACAGCCCATGTGGCTTTGCTCCTCTTGTCCTCCATGTCCTTGTAGTTGTTTGGTGCCACACCTTCCTAAACATAGGAAAGTTGTTGTATTCCTAGTACCATGAATCGTCCAAAATATAGGAGACTTATGGTGCTCACAAAACCGCAGATTGCCTGAAATATGGAGATGTTTCTGGTCTCTCCACATGTCAGTAACAGTAAGCAGCACTTGTAAATAGATGTGATGAGCTGGTTTAAGGGGTCCAGTACCCAAATACAGTCAAAAAGTGACCGACCACAATAATTAAAGGGACATGTTTAGTTTTGCATTATTTATTTACGTCATTGTGATTATACAGACCCGCTGTTCACAAGCTATTGATGCAAATCTGGCTCACCAAGTCTCCAATGGCTTGCGAGGTTGAGAGTGAACTTATGGCTCACAAAATTTATAAAGTGATTAAACTTGTTCTGTTTTCTCGCAGATGACATTACAAAACCTACTTGAACCTTCTAAATATAAAAGAGAACGTAAGTAAACTGATCAGACAAGAAATAAATATGATTTTATAAACATCTGAAGTCTTGTTGAGGTTTGTTTGGATGACTGTCTGTCTCAATCTTTTAGGTTATTTCAGAGAGATTAAAAATACAGTAACTATTGTTTAAAACTAAATAGCATTTAATGAATTCCACAAGCATTAAAGTTATGTCCTTTTAGGTTGCCAACATGATTAGCAAGCCAGCTACTGTAAAGTCATAAGGCACTTTTTCACATCCTGATTTTCACATGCACTTATTAAATAATATTTCTCTAAAATTTAAGAAAATAATTTAGCAACATACACACAACCACAGAACACTGTATTCTCGCACAACAGTGTCAGCACTTCCTTGATGTATCCTGTAGTAGCGCTGCACTGCCTGGTAATGTTTCCATGTGTTGTGCTTCATGACAATATGTAGACATGGGAGACACACATGACACCCTTGATAACTCAAAACCATTGGGCTGACCCTTTGGTTATCTACCTGATTGCATGAAAGTGGACCTTCAGTTGACGCATACAGTAGCTAGTGAGACTGGTACATTCATAGCCCCAATGGTTGTGCTGCTGCTGATGGCCACTTGCGAGGGCTGATAGAGACAGTGGCACAGTGCTTGGATGGGCTGGTGGTACTGTGCAATGCAACAAATGGTCATAAGGATGAGCAAGGTGCAACTCATGTCAGGTTCATGCACATTATTATAATTTTTTGGTATTTTGCATATGATAAGTACAGTTTTTAAATAAATAAATAATCTATTTTTCAGCATTTCATAATGCAAAGCAATGTGCAGTAAATTTTGGTATAACCTGCAATAGGAAAATAATTTTTTTAGTATAAAATGTTGTCAACATACACACATAGAAATGTAACCTGGTTAACATGATTTATTACAAATGTTTGTGAAAAAAATTTATGATCTTGGTTTAGTCTACGTTTAATGGTATATTGTATTCGTGTCAGTTACCGAAGCTTAGTTCCACTATGTCACAGCAAGGAAGCATGGTGATGTAGTGATAAAACTAGTCACCTCCCACTACAGAAAACTGAGTTTAATTATTGGTGATGTCATTCCCGATTCTTGTATTTGGGAAACATTATGGATGTTTGAATTTCTGTTGGGTTTTGTAATGATACTCCTTAGATTACTTCACTGCTCCATGTATACCTCACTTCACCTTCATCAGTATAGAAGACAGCTGATAAAGTACTGCACATTTCTCTCAATCCCTATAGGTTTGTTCCATTGTACAACTCTTTCTCTTTTTGACTTTTATATGTGTGACAGTGGGCATTCCATTCATTAGGTCAAAATGCTCCCATGCCACTTAAGTCACAATCTCGATGATCTTGGTTTTGAGTAAGTGGTGTGTGGGCATATTATCTGCTGACTAGGTTTGTATTTTCCTTTATAAAAATGAAATCTCTTAAATCCTTTCCATTTGTCATTTTGAAAGAGTTTATAAACAGAATTTAAAGGCGGGTACTCACTTCTGCATTTGCTCTTGCACACTCAATTCATTCTGTCATGCACAATGTGAGTCTCCTAATCAATACTTATTCTTGAGCATGTGTCAAGCACTCATGAACAAGCCAAATGCTATTGAACAACTTCCCACTTTTTTGGAAATGCTCAAAGTGAGATGTTCACCTATGTTCAATGAGTATATGTTTTCTTACGAGTTGGGACAGCTCTGAGTGTTTGCTTCAAAGCATGGATCGGGATGCTAAAGAATGTTTGAGATTAATGTATTATTATGAAGAAAAAACCCCATCATATGGAACAATTTTGCTACCGGGCTATATTATTGCAGCCTCACCAACGTTTTCCTGTATTATTCTTTCCTCTTTTTAGTTAGTGCACACAGCACAAAGAAAGCACCTGCTGCCACTAACAAATTCATTTCGAGATAGACTTGTCCTGATAGTGGCAAAATTGGCAGGAACAAGTTGAGCATCAGCAAATGGTCCAAATTTAGGTGTTTATGGACATATCACTTGTTTACACCCGTTTAGAGTGTGGGGCTTGTTCTGTTTGTTCACAGTAAAATGCTGAAGTCAATACCCACCTTAAGATGTAATGGATATGAAATACATTTTAAAACAATGTTTTTTGGAAAGAAAAATTTATTAGAATGGGTAACTTCAAATTATTTCAACCAAGTGATGAAAAAACACATTTTAGAAAATAACAGATCAATTTTAGTTTTGATTTGTGAACACAATTCAATTTTTAAAAATGTGTAACTTCTGCTTCATCATTTTGCTGTATATACATAAAAGCTTCTTAGGATTGAATGAGTTAGCAACAATTTTTCTGTGTCACTTTTACCTCCAACTCTTGCAATTTCTAAGGAACAAAATTATAGGCTGAATGGAAAAAAAGGATTAACTCCCATCGTGTCTGTGCCACCAAAATATTTCAACTCATCTCTAATACACACCCAAAACTTTACAATTATTTCCTTTATGTAGCACTTTTTAAGCTACTCCTCATTCCTGGCTTACTTAATATATACTGCCAGATAATAAAAACGGCACACATAGAAGGATGCATTGGATGGTAATGAAACTTTATAGGGGTAGTATAAATAAATAAAATAATTTGACCTCTGCCATTATTTTGAAAATACTGAAATTAACATTTATAAAAGTGAATTTAGTTATGTTACTAAATGAACTAGTCTTACTCGAAAAGTACTGACATCTGTTCAAACTATTAAAAATAATTTCTCTGTTACTTTTCCGCTGTATGCAGCATCAGTCCACACAAAGTTTTAGTGGTTTCAATACCCACTATAGTATTCCACCCTTCTCTTTCCTTCTCATGGCAGTGCTTTGCCAGGGAAAGAGGAGGTGGTTCATGTCTGTTAGCTGGAACTAGTGGCCAGGTTCTGAGAGAGCGAGAGATAATTTTCACTTGCCTTGAATGCTGCTTTAGTGGTTTTGTAAGTTCAACTTCAAGTGTTATTAGAAAATTGTGGAATCATGAAATTATTTATGCCACTGAGTATTGAAAAATTTTTTTCAGTAGTGAAATGGAAAGACAATAATTAATTTTACATATCCTGTGATCCTGTGTTTAAGTTCAATGACATTAAGTTTGAATATGTAGTGAGTGAGGCAAATGGATGCATGTAAACAATCACACAATCTTGTCTACATCTCCTACCCAGACTGTACCACTGATTACACTATTCATCTTTTGTACATTTCCAGGTTACTAACAGCTTTACAACTGAAAACCAGGCCAGGTATAAATGCCGAGATAACATGGAAAATATGCTTAAACTAGTTACTTTTCATAAACAAAATGTTTTGCATTGCACTACAATTTTCATGCTCGTGGTCCGTCATAAAACACACTTGCCCACTTACGGGGGGAAAGGGGAGGTAAGATGTGCTGCTCTGCCCTGCACTTTCCTACACTTGATGATCAGCACTTGTACGGGCAAGACACGGGTGCCGGTTGGTGCGATGGACGCACTGCGTGGCAATGGTCTGACAGGCAGGACACCTTCCTGCGTCAAATGCCCCCCTCCTGCTGAGACAGTTTGCAAGCCACATGACGTCGAACCCGTGGGGCGTATGGGGCCCTGGGATGGTATGTATGGTGCTGGTGTTGGTGTGGATGGCCTGCTGCGGTGTGGGACATGGTGGTTTCACCGCAGGTCAGGCACGCTAGTGCTGGTTGACGTCTCCGGCATGAATGGCAGGGAGGAGGGGAGGCGAGCTGACTGCCTCGCTGCTTTTGCTGCCAACGTCACTGCTCCCGCTGTTGCTGCTACTGCTCCGCTGACCCCACTGCCGCCGGTAGTGACCCGAGCTGGCGGTGACCAAGGGGGGTTGATCACCCTGTGGTGACTACTCGGCTGGTGGCAGCGTTCCTGCTGTGGTGCTGCCCTGGTGCATCACCCCCTCACCAACGGTGGACACCTCTGGAAGCCGCCCTGACGCCGTTGACAGTGTGGCAGGAGGTCCCAAGGTGTCCCGTGTAACAGTCTTGGTGAGGGGAGTGGAGGCCCCCGTCGAGGTGGGCGCTGCGATGCCAGGCATCATGACACGGGCAGGCCCAGTTGTTGCTTCCTCTAGCTCATGCTGGTGGTACGCCTGGGATGGCGTTGGCACAGAGACGGGTGGTGCTGCACCATCCGTGATGATGGAGCTCCTGCCTTGACGATCCCTGATGGGTGACTGGACGCCGGCCATCGTTGGGATTGCGGGCCCTTGTAGAGTCTCCTCTGAGAGAGGTGCTGATGCTTTTTCCCCCTGCATGGGTGGTCGGCAGACCTTGACATGGGGGTTGCCATCATGGGGCACCTCGACACCTGGTGCGGTGTCATCGACGTCACCTAGTGTTAGGCGCAGGTCATCCCTGTGCACCTTTGCAGTCATTCTGCCAAGTCGGACCATGTAGGTGGTGGGTCCGATGACTCATACAATTGCGTGCGGCCCGCTCCACTTTGCTGCAAAGACCACGCAGAAGTCCCTGCGGACTGCCGGTGCGCACGGACATAGACATGCTGACCGGGTCGTAGTCGAGGTGGTTGTCGCGTGGTTGTCGGCAGCCACAGCGCGATGTAACCTTGCTGTTGAGTGCGTATCTCTTGGTGTTCCCTCTCATGCTGTTCACGTTGGGCATCACTGCAGACTTGGTCACCACTGTCTTCTGCACGCAAGCAGTCAAACTCACCAGGCAGGGTGAGGTTGTGGCTCAGCAGGACGTCGGCAGGTGACTTTCTAGTGGTGGTGTTAACACGCCGATGGATGGTGAAGAGGGCGGCGGGCAGATTGTTGGCCCAGGTGGTGTGCTGGTCACCCTCATGGAGCCGCAGCTGGGTCTTGAGCTCCTGGTTGCGGCGCTCCATGAGGTTAGCACATGGGTGGTAGATTGCTGTCTTCAAGTGTCGCACTGCCCAACAGGTACACAATTAGTGCCACTTCCTGCTGGTGGATTGCATTCCATTATCAGTAAGCAGGTTCTGTGGATATCCCCACCTGGGAAAGAAGTCTGTCTGCAGGATCTTGGCAACACCCGTGGCTTGTGCGCTACTGACGGGATATGCCTCGACCCACCTGGAGAAGTTGTCAGTGACCACCATGATGAATCTCTTTCTCCCTAAGGACCTAAGGGTAGGGCCCCATGACATCGAGGGACACTGTCCCTAAGGGCTTAGTGGGCAGTCGGGGTTGTTGTTGTACTCCGTCAGCTTGCCGTACTATGAATTGGTTACACTTGACACATTGGAACATGTATCTGCTCGCGAGCTTGGTCAGTCTGGGCCAAAAGAAAAGTTCACACACATTGCGAATTGTTTGCTCTGTCCCTGGGTGTCCTGCTACGTTCCTATCATTCGCGTGTCTAAGTACCTACTCTCTAACACTGGGGGGAACAAACAGTCTCCACACATCATTATAACTAGGTGAACATGTTTCTAAACTGCCATTTATTATGCGCCATCACTCGACAGCCTGCTGGACGCAATGGTCTTTCTGCTCGCGAGTGAGTGTGCACCCTAGGTGCGCTTACACCACGTCATGCTATAGGTCACGTGCAGTGAGGACATTGTTAGTGGCGTTTATCTGGTGAAGGCTTATCTCACTCAGTGGTTCCACCGTTGTTGGTGGTAAAATTACCTCCCACTCTGTGTTGTTCTGCACCTTGATGTCGGCGCATGGTGACCTGGACAATGCATCTGCTAGCTTGTTTTTGCTTCCTGGGACATGCTCCATGACAAAGTCGTAAGCTTGAGGAAACAATGCCCACTGGGTCAGCTTGCTGCGTGCCTCGCATGCTATGGAGCGAGACTAAGCAGCGGTTGTTGGTGTAAAGCATGAAGCACTGGTACTCCAAGTACGTGTGGTACTTCTTGATGGACTATACCATGACTAAGCATTCACATTCATTGGCGTCGTATCTCCTCTCAGTTGGTCTGAACATGGCACTAGCAAAGTTGATGATGAGACGTTCGCCATTGGTTCCGAACTGGTAGAGCACTGCAATGATTCATTCTTGGCTGGCATCGGTCTGCAGGTAGAGGTGTTTTGTGGCGTCGTACCTCGCCAAGTTTGGGCATACTCGGAAACATGACTTTATTTGCTGGAAGTCATAGATGGGGTTGTCCCATTGAAACTGCCGCCGGGTTGACAGCAGTTCAGTGAGTGGTGCGGTGATGGCGGCAAAGTCCTACATGTGCTCCCAGAACCAGTTTATTAGCCCTAAGAACTTCTGGAACTGCTTGCACATATGAAGTGGTGGGTACTCAGCAATAAACCACAGTTGTTCGGGGTTGCATTTGTTGCCTTCCTCGTCGACGACATACCCCAGGAAGTCAATGGTGGTCTTTCTGAGGTGACATTTTGCACGTGAGGCCATTGATGGCCAACCTCGAGCACAAGTGACAGGTGGTGTAAGTGCTCCTCCCAACTTGCCGAGCATATCACCATGTTGTCCAGGTAGGCAAGTGTGAATTCGCCGATGAGGCTTTCCAACACTCTAACCATCATCACCTGAAAGATGGCGGGTGCACACTTCAGTCCGAACGGCATGGTGCAGAACTGAGAATGCCTGCCATTGGGGGCTGTGAAAGCTGTCTTTCCATGGTCTTCAAGCTTGACGGGCACTTGCCAATAGCTGCTCTTAAGGTCAAGGGATGACATGACCTTGGCTTGCCCTAAGGAACCGAGGGCATCTTTGATGCTACTGTATGGTGGTAACGCAATACGTGTCACTTGGTTCACCAGTCGAAAGTCTACACAAAACTTCCACGTGCCATTTTTTTTTGTGCCACTGTTATTGCTGAATTGGAGTAACTGTTTGTTGGTTCAATAACACCATCATTCAACATTTCTTGAATTTACTGTTTAATCATTTTTGCTTGATGCTGTGCATAACTGCATGGTGAAGTATATATAGACTTGTCTTGCACTAGCAGTATGGCATGCTCAGCTACTGTGGTTCTACGAAGGGCGTTGTGAGCTGAAAACACGTCTCGACACTCGTCAAGGAGCAGCTGAAAAGTTTCCTTGGGTTTCGGGCGATATGTTGTTGTCAAAGTCCGCTAGTGAAACAGCTGGTACTGTATCGGCTGGTCACTGGTCAAGGTTATATACTGTGTGTCGCTCCTTCGGGCCAAAATTGATGCGATGTGCCACGGGTTCAACTATGGTATTTTGTTCAGTAAGCCACGGTACACCAAGGGTGGCATCATCCCTAATGTCCAGGGTAAAAACTGCTGTGGTTATTGTTTCTAGGTCACTTATGCAAACTGTCACTGTAGCTTGACCTGGTGAGGTGCTGGTGTGCTGATTTGTGGCTATATGAGTTACGTGAGCGGCTGGAGTGATATCTGTAGTATGCACGAAACTAGGCTGCATGATGTTATGTGAGGCAGCAGTGTCTATTAATTTATGGTATTGATGACCGTAAATAAACACTAAAATGCAGATGAGCTGTGAATTACTGCTACTAACCTGGTTAATCAGAGCTTGTTACGGTGTCAAGTTGGTAGTACTGTCCGGGACTAGGGTGTTGGGAACGTCCTCCTCTTTACCCCAGTTAACAGTTTCCCTGATTGCTGCTTGTATGATTGTTTGTTTGTTTGTGGTGAAGATTACTAGGGCATGCACTGTGCCAATGGTATTCCTGACCATCACAAAAACCGCACGGAGTTGGCGGTGGTCGGCTTCTGTCCCACTTAATGTTTTTGTTTCGCGTATTTTTCTATTGCACTATTGTTTTTGTTGTGCTATTTCCTGCACTGGAATTTTTGTCCCGTTGTTGGCCGAAATTATTAGTTATAACACTGTTTTGCACTATGTCCTGTCCCTACACACTGTCCTGAGTCCTGACATTGCACTTGGCCCCACCGTGCAGCACTCGGTTCCCATTTGCGACACTTTTAAAATGGGTTTCTCTCTAGTATTATCGCAGTGCGTGTAAGTTTATCTAGGTCGCTATTGAGCGGTGATACCAGCACTGCATGGCTCTCGGGGCGCACTGTTTCTGCTACCACTTTGAGCACTTCCCGCTTGGACAGCTGTGGGTGGAAATGTCTGATAAGGTATATTTTCCTGGCAATGAATGTGGTTAATTTCTCCGTTGGCTGTTGTTCTTCTAATGTCAATTTGTGTTGAGCTTGAAGTGATGTGAATGCTCCTCCAAAGCGGCACTGGAAAGCATGGAGGAACTCCCACTGTAGGCCGTAGTGATTAATGGATTGCCACCGGGAACGTGCTTCTCGGGAGAGTTGCGCTCCAATGCAGCTAGGCCACTGCTCCACGCATACCGTATAGCATTGCAGGTGTGCTGTATAGTCACTCAGGAACGCTGATGGGTCGTCTGTAGGTAATCCCACAAAGGTGGGTAGCGACTGGAATAACGAGGGCGTGGTAATGTTGTTGGTGCAGATGCAAGGGTTGGGATGGCTGCAGTGGTTCGGTGTTGGCTTCCCCTACTTTGTAGCCATGTGGTCGCAGCTGGTGGAACAAAGTTGGGCGTGGAAAATTGTGTCACCGGGTTTGCTTGCGAAAATTGTGGTGTGTGGGTTGGTAGCACTGGAATCATCTGTTGGGGTAAGGCAGGCATGGGAAAGTAGGTGGCGAGTGGCAGTATGTAAGAGGCAGATGGTAGGAGAGGGAGAGGAGCTGAAGTCAGGGCCGGCTGGCAAGGTGTTGAATTAGCGAGCGGTGCTGCCTTGTTTATATCTGCCATGTGTATGCTGATAGCATGTGACAGTTGCAGTGAGGTGTCAACACGTCATTACTTTCGCCCCCTGGGAACACTGGGCTGTGACATTGCGTTGGTAGACAGTCTGGACCAGTTAATAAATCTTTGTATATGGTAGAAGAGTTCAGGTGGTTGTTATTGCTGTAGCACTGTGAGCACTGAAAGTTTCTGTTTTGTACTGTCGCGAGTTCGGCCGCGGTTAGCCTCATTGAACGGTAATGCTGTAGGAACACAGTACACTGGAGAGTAGGGATACCTGGCCTAGGCACAGTAAACTGTCACACAAAATTTTGTTAATTGGAAACTGAATGTTTGAATTTTGTTAACTGGTACTGTCCAAAACTTTAAATTTGCACTGGTTTTGAATTTGGTTTATCATATCAGAGCTGTCGATGTGTTCGTGGATGTTCGTGGTGTGCTTGCTTGTTGGGCTGGTCTTACAAGCGCTCTTGCAATATGTTATGTCTAATTAGTACTTGGCCACTACATCTTGTGGGATGGGGCGCAAGCATTGTCAACACAGAGGCGTCTGGACGCATTCGGGTGTCAGGCAGCCATTGTTGACGGTCGCGACATGGCAGCCAAACCCTGTGGTGGGGTCAACACCACGACCCACCCCTCGTGGCAGTCCTCCCTACGCCTGCTTGGAGGGATATACTGACCGGCGGTGGAGGGGGTGTGCGTATCATCATACACGGCCCACTGCACTGATCAATACGCCCAGCTGGTGTTATGGTACTGAAGCATGGAGGGGGGTGAGTGTAGGTGCACACGCCTTCTCTGCTGCATAGTTCACAGTGCTGGAGGGGGAGGAGTGATGATGCCTCCCTGTCCCGTTATGGGCAACTTGCTGCACGTGCCCTGTGCTGTTGATGTAATGGCACACTTTTTACGCCATGTGGTGTAGGTTGTTATGGCGTCTGGCTGGTGTCAGAACATTGTCCCAGGTTGATTACACTGCTCCTGACGTGCTCTTGATGATGACTTGGGAAGGGGGGGAGCAGGTAGGAAAAATGCTCAAAGAGGGGTTGAGGTGCAGGGAATTTTTGAGGTTTTCTTGATCTAAAACGTGAAAGGAATGACTTGGAAAAGGTATGCCACACGGAAGGGCGACAATTTAACGCTGTTGGCTGGGTGGTGCTGGGTTAATGGAAATTTTAAGGGGTTATGAAAAGCATTGTTAGGTGGGTTTTGGAGTTGGATACCCAACTAGGTTCCAGACACCGTTGGCAGGCGGTGTCGATGATTGCTGCTGACGATGATAATTAGGCTGTTCGCCTGTACGTATGCAGTCCCTCGGTTAATTGCTGGATAAGCTCCTCTTGGCAGGAGAACCAGGTGTTCCCTATGCCTGATACTTACTTCAGTATGAGGTGGGCCTATTCAAACTGACCCACACACCTTTTCATGCCTTTTACTTATAAAATCTCTGTGTTGACCATGCTAATTATTTAGGTGAATTACGTGAAATTATGGTGAAAGTGGGCTGTAAGGGAGTAGGACCCCTGAAACGCCCGAAGGCAGTGCTTGAAATAAAAGACACAAAATCAAAACATTTGCATGTAATTACTCTTGCACAAAACACTTTACATCACCCTAGGCGAAAATTTTACGTGGGTTCTGGCCTGCGGCCTGCCAGGTAGGCTAAACTGTAAAAGGCGCAAATGGCCACTGTGGATTTATTTGTGAAATTTATGCTTACCCAGGCAATTCAAGTCCTGGAGAAGAAGGTTCTAAGAAATTACGTTACTATTGCAAATTACATGATCGGTGCACAAAAGTTGAGTGCACCCGGAGTGCGCATGGGATGTGACTGACCCCTTGAGATACTAAACAGCGAACTGAATCTGGCGACATCGTGAGGTGCGAACTATTGTGGCAAGATGGTCTCCCTGTACTACTTTCTGCCTGCTGGAAACTTGCAACAATCGAAACAATATAAACCCATGCATGAAAATGAACAAAATAAATACACAATATTCCATTGCACATACACAATGACAAATTAAACGTGGATGGCATGAAATGAGGGTGAAACAACTGAGGTGAAAAAACACGTGAATTTGAAAATAAAAACAATTAAACCCTGAAGCGCTTGAATGTTAACATGCTTTGTGTGTCTTTCTTTCCTTTTGATTTATTACTTTTGCATTTTCCTACAATTTTCATGCTCGTGGTCCATCATAACACACCCTTGCCTGCCCAGTGGTGGGGGTGGGGTGGTATGGCGTTGCGCTGCTCTGCACTTAGCTACACTCGCACTACACACGGTGATCTGCACTTGTACTGGCGAGACACGGGTACCATATGGTGCGATGGACTTGTGGCATGGCAAACAGTTTGAGAGGCAGGATGCTATCCTGCTTCAACATCAGTTTTAAAAGTATATATATTTGATTACTTTTGGTTGCAGAACTTTCTACCAAATTTCATTAATAATCAAGAATTTTTTGAATTGTTCAGAAGGAATTCTGCTCTTTAAAAATTTTGTGAAGACTGATGAAGGAGCCTATTTTATAAAGATAAACAAGGTAATTAGTTTTGTTAAACTTAATAGTTTTTAGTCAAAGAGACACACCCAACACACATTTTTACATAGTTTTAAACTGGCCATAGCACAGAGGATACAAAACAAGGAGGTAACTAGATATAATCGATTTTACAATGTTTAGTTATCAAAACTTATCCAAATGTCAAAATTATATATCTTTCAATATTTCAACACACCCCCGTAATTTTTGCATTTAACATAATTACATTTCTCATTACTTCAATATTAGAAAACTATTATAAACAACATTTGTAAATGAAGATAAGTCCTTAGACTGTCAGCAAAAATCACTGTTTTAAAGCACTGATTACATCTAAATCAGTTTTACAAGTTTTAGTCAATCAATTTCTTTTGAAAAAGTACAAATTTTGTAGGTCCAAGTGGTTTAGTTAACACATCTGCGATTTGTATTTCAGTGGGACAGTGAGATAACTTCATCAAACCGTCTACATATTTTTCATGTAAAAAATGATATTTGACATCTATATGTTTTCTTTTGCGATTCATTACACCAGTTTCGATTAGTTTGATGGCACTTAAGTTGTCAATCAGCATCTCAACTTCGATGGGCTTCTGGGTGAGTTCTTCAATTAACGCTTTGATGTAGATCACCTCTTTGCAGCTTTCTGCAGCTGCGATGAATTCAGCTTCCGTACTGCTGTCTGCTGTCGTGGGTTGCTTTCTTGATCTCCAGCTGATGGGTCCGCCGCAGTAATACATCACGAAACCAGATGTACTTTTAGTAGTTGCAGGGTCGCCAGCATGATCAGCGTCGCAATACAACTTCAGGTCTTCAGAACCGTCAGATTTATAAGATATTCCCTTGTCTAGACTGCCTTTGAGATACCGCATGATGCGTTTTAGGTTGATCACATCATGTTCGTCCGGACTTTCCATTTGTCGACTGCAATATCCCACGGCGAAACTTATATCGGGTCTGGTCTTAGTAGAGAGGTACAACAAGCTTCCCACTGCTTCGCGAAACGGGAAATTTGGTCGTTTGTTTGGCTTTTTTAAATCAGCAGGTTTGTATGCAGTCAAGGGTGTTTGTGCCGGTTTAGCTTCTGACATGTTGAACTTTTTTAGAACACTTCTTATGAACGATTTCTGGGTGACTTTGACGGCTTCATTTGATTTTTCCAACTCCATACCAAGATAGGAAGTGGGGTTGTTCAAGGTGGTTATTTCAAATTCTTTTTCAAGATTTTTTAACAGTTTGTTCATTTTCTTTTCATCCTTTCCAAGTAAAAGCCCGTCATCAACGTGAATCGCCAGGATCAGTGATCTATCCTGGTTCACAAAAATGCAGTGGTCTGTTCTTAATGGGTCAAGACCTTGTTGCTTAAGAAAAGTCACCAGTCGTTTTTGCCAACTAGCTGGGGCTTGGCGTAAGCCGTATAAAGCTTTGTTGAGTTTGCAAATTTTGCCGCTATGTTTGCCATAGCCTTCTGGCAAAGACATATAAATGTCTTCCTCAATCAAACCGTGAAGAAAGGCACTCTTCACATCAAAAGTCTTCATTTTCAAGTTGTGTTTGGCTGCATTGGCCAACAGAACACGGAGGGCATCACTGCCAACTACAGCACTGTAGGTTTCGTTGAAATCGATGCCAAATCGCTGCTGACATCCCCGTACAACCAGTCTTGCTTTATACCTGCCATCATCTTTCACTCGAAATACCCACCGACTGCTTAGTACACCTTTTTTAAAAACCCCTGTTTTGTCAATAATGCTCCAAGTTTTATTTTTCTTAAGAGAGTCTTTTTCTTCTCGAATCGCAGCAAGCCATTTGTTTTTGTCAGAGCCATTTACAGCGTCAGTGTATGACAGTAGAGCTGACTCATCCATAGTGTCATCGGTATCATAATCCAGAATGTAGTCTTTTAATTTTGTTGGGGCTTGAGCTTTCCGTAGAGATCTTCTTATTCCAGAAGATTGTTGTACTGGATCATTGTTTGAGTCATCGTGTTCTTGAGCATCTTCGGAGTCTTGGATGTAATTGGATTGTGACTCATCATCAGCGCCTGAGTCATTGTCTTCTTCTTCCGAATAGATTTCACTGCTAGAATCGTGTTCGGAGCTGATTTCACTTTCACTATCTTCTTTTTGGTTGTTGTTGTTTAAGAAGACAAACTGGAAATTTCTTTTGGGTATATTATGATTTTCTCCGGTGAATTTTACATCTCTTGATGTGATGATTTTACGATTTTTTTCGTCGTATAGTCGGTAGCCCATGGTGGTGTAACCGACAAAAATGTACTCATCACTTCTTTGGTCAAGTTTCTTCAAGTGACCCTTTTTGTGGACAAAAGCACGAGATCCGAAAATCTGTAGATTTTTTAAGTTTGGTTGCACACCATTCCACATTTCGTGTGGAGTCTTGTTAGATAGTGCTACAGTCGGGCTGCGGTTCAAGAGATACGTACTTACGTAGAGAGCTTCGCCCCAAAATTCATTACGGAGACCTGAGTCAAAAATTAGCGCGCGCACTTTTTCCATCAGGCTTCTCATTAGGCGTTCACTTTTTCCATTCAGTTCTGGAACGTACGGTGGGGAATAGTCAAATTTTATTCCTTTTTTCTTTGCCCATTCCTTTAAATCACTTGACGAATTTTCTCCCGCGTTGTCACAGCGCAGCATGTGGACTTTTGAGTTCCATTTTGTTTCAAACTCAGCTACGATGCTTTTTAGTTCTTGATCAAGTTCTGACTTGTGTTCCAGTAGAGCAACAACAGAATAATGAGTGTAATCATCAAGAACAGCAAGGAAATATGACTTGTTGTCCCATGTTTCTTCTATTGGCCCACATAGATCAAAATGAAGAATTTCAAGTGGTCTCTTAGCGGTTTTACGAGCATTTTTGAATGGAAGACGGGTTTGCTTTGAGTTTGAGCAAACTTCACATACTCTCTTCTTATCCGGCATTTTCAGTGTTTCCATTCCCTCACTAATTTCCTTCAATTTTGTAATGTTCGCGAAACCCAGATGTGCAAGCTTACGGTGCCACTCTACAGCGCGCTCCTCATCGTGTTTTGCAAGAAACGCAGAATTTTCTTTGTCGTGGATGAGTTTTATTTCAAAAAGGTTGGTCTTGTTTTTGTATCCGTGCACCTCGAAATTATCCTTTAGTATCACTACTTTGTTCTTTTTAAAATTGACTAGTCCACCTGATTCAATAATTCTATTCACTGAAAGAAGGTTGGTAGAAAGTTCGGGAACATAGAGAACATCTCTCAAAATACAGTTTTCAAAGCTGATGTCACCCTTTTTGATGGCGACCATCTTGATTCCATCCTTGGCAGTACTTATCTCACAATTTATTTTTACGACATTGGTCAGGTAGTCATCATTATTGCACATGTGACTGGAGCTTCCGGAGTCAACTGTCCATGTATGACTGGTTTTGGTGGTATCATCTTCATGAACCAAAAAAGCCACCTTTTTACCAGTTTTTTTTTGTTTCTTCTTGTCAGTACCATGTGTGAGCTTGAACCCGTAGTTGTTACTTTCTTTGTTATTTGGACGGAAATAGCAGTCGTTGGAGGCATGGTTATTTTTTTTGCAATATTTACAACGTTCCCCCTCGTCTTGAGGACAATTTCTAGCGTAGTGACCTGTCATTTTACAGTTGTAGCAGACTACGTCACGTTTTTGATCACGGGCGGCCTTGAACGCCACAACATCATTGGTTGGTTTTACTGTGCCAATTTTTCCTTCTGCTTTCAACAACCTTGCTATCAAGTTGGCCGAGGTTCTCTCGGCTTTGGGGGCGGAGTCCCACGAAATGACAAAGTTGCTGAATGTCTGTGGCAAAGCAGAAATAATTCTCTGTGTTAGTTCCTCATCCTTGATTTGATGACCGAGGTCACCCAACTGAGTAACAATGCTTTCCAACTCAGCAATACCCCTTGCCACATCTTTGATCTGGAAACCAAAATAATGTGCTAGTAGGCTATCCTTTAACATACCATTATCTCCCTCATAGATGCTTACCAGTTTGTTGTACATTTCTGCAGCATATTTACAAGACATAATCAGTTGTTTGTTCTTTTTACTGATCGACATTATTATGGCCTTTTGAGCTTTGGCATCCTTCTTTTTATCACTATTCTCTTTGGGCTGAGCTGTATACGAAATTGCATCAAGGGCTTCAGCTGCATTCAACAAAATTTTCAGCTCAAATCGCCAAGAAGCAAAATTTTCGGGTCCCTCCAATATCTCTATGTTACTGAATTCGTCGTTATTACGGCTGCCCATTTTACCTGGTTTTACTTGTAAGCAGACAAATCGGCGTAATCCTTGGAAACTGTGACACACGTTTTTTACTTTATCATTCGGTACTCAATTTCACTTAATTAACGTCTTTTACCTTTATAAACACTTGTTTATATTATTAGAGCACTTGCCTGGGCCCATAACCTGATGAAGGAGCCTATTTTATAAAGATAAACAAGGTAATTAGTTTTGTTAAACTTAATAGTTTTTAGTCAAAGAGACACACCCAACACACATTTTTACATAGTTTTAAACTGGCCATAGCACAGAGGATACAAAACAAGGAGGTAACTAGATATAATCGATTTTACAATGTTTAGTTATCAAAACTTATCCAAATGTCAAAATTATATATCTTTCAATATTTCAACAAAGACAAATTAATTTATAAATAAGGAACTATATTTAGAGCTCTTCATTGTTAGTCTCTCGTTGGCAGTTTGTTTTATTGCATACATTTCATTTATTTTCCATACATAATAATACATAGATATTGGACAAGTTTTACAAAGAAGTATATGATGAAGTAACTACCAGAGGTACTGAAAGTGTGGTTGTTATCACGAACCTCATTTAGATTGCAAGGAATGATCATGCATTTTATGTCTAAGCACTGGAAGTACAACAGTGTAGTGTGGTATAAGCAAATAGTAATGCTACAAATGTGAAGGAACAATCAGCAATTATGCTTAAGGAAATAAATGAAAAAGTAAAAGGAAATACTGGCCACAGCTCATGAAACCGTTGATGCCATTGATGATCAAATAAAGGCTCTTCAAATATAAAAGTGTGTCCCTATCGAAAATTAAGTTTTTTTATAGGAATTTTGAAATTACTTAAATATGTGTTTTCATTGCATACAATTAAAAACATTATAATAAGCAACAAAATGAGAATGGATCATTATTGACTGTTGTGAAGGAAATGTCACAAAGGTATGACAGTTGTACATTTGGCTTCTGCAAAGCCTATTTTGTCAAAAAATCATTACGGTATTAATTATAATACGTCCTGTGTATACATTAGAAAATAATATCTATTTTCCCAGGCATTGAGAGCCATTGTTTACATGTAGCACCATGTTATTACTAGCAGAATTTACTGTTATTGCATGTTATTTCAGTAATGCCAGCTACTGTTTGATTCTGCTGACATGTGCAGATGATCACTGGCACTCGTTTCCATGCATTGCTGGGTGGCATTTTGCATGAGGCTAGATTAATTAATGAGAGCATTCATTATACTGGAGCTAAGAAAGTCATGTAGTGCCAGTGAAATCATTTATTGGCGGGTGATTCAAGTTGTATGTTTTCCGAGATATTTACAGATGTGGATACGGTACCATCATTAAAAATAAAATGATCCTGATTAAAATCCAGCACAGAAGCAAGACATGTATGTCGTTATAAAAATTTACTTGCTTTTTTCAAACAAGTATTAGTATTTTGTAATTTATAAGTAGTGTTTTAAATTAAGAGAGAAATAAAAATTTTTAATTAAAGTCATAATTTAAACTTTAATTTTTTTATTTTAAAGAATTTTACTGCCAAGCATTCTGGAACAATGAACTGTTCCCATACTGTGGACAAACAATGATGAACAATCAGAGATCTTGGTGGTTTTCAGCAGTAATAAGTTGTGGCAAAATACATATTACTTTAAAAAAAGTGAATTGAAACTCGCTTACCATTTAATACAACAATCAGTTGACGTTTATATGCTGGGCAGTGTCAGTGGCGGTGAGAGAAGTGTTGCTGCATACACTAGGTGTTTCTTAATTTGACTGTGTAAAGGCGTGTTGATTTCCGAATGGAGGGTGCAAGTTCAAGTGCTTCGGAGGTTGTAAGTCAGCTATGCAGATGGTGTTACATTCTTGCAATCAAGGAGTTGTATCCACCACATACTTAGCTGAACAAAATGAGTAAATTTCTGTTATTTAGTGCAGTGGGTTATACAATGTCATATTGCAAGTTAGTGGAGAAATTGCAGTAGTGGAAAAATTGCACTATTTGCATACTCTCAGGCCCTATCTGCGGTAATACAGAAGACTCAACTTAAGCTAACTTCACAAAAGTGAACCACAGGAGGTTGTTTACCTATGTACTGCACTAATTGTAAATGACCATACTTTTGTACATCACCAGGGTGCCTGAAAATTTTCTGGACAACTAGATTTCATCACTCATTTGAAAGTTTGCTGTATTATTTGAATATATTATTGGGGCCTGGGTTAAACTAATCACAGCATTACTGAATGTAGTGTCCCCATTTACAGCAAAGTACTTCTTGCACACACACTCCCTGTGATTCAATTATCATTAAATTAGTTTAGGTTAGGTGTTCTTGCATTTACCATGGCTAAGTTACCCAATTTAACACCATCACACGTTTTTACAGTTTTCATAATGTGACAGATCATAAGTGAAGCAGGAGAAAGCATAATAGTAATGAAAATGGGTGCAGATATTTTTCCACAAAGTATGGTTTATTATTTTTCATTATTTTTACAAGTTTTGCTTTACTATTTCCCTGCTCTTCATAGCTCTCCACACCATTGCAATTCATGGTATGTACTGCGAGTATCATAGTGCCGCTATGCGATTATTATTTTGTCTGATTGTTGATTCATACCATTTTCTAAAAATTCTATTTTCTGGTTTTTCAGAGAAGCTGCAATTCTTAACAATTACCTTATAATGACAACAGGAAAATGAGAGAATTTACCAGGAAAATTATGAGAATTAAAAATTTTATTTTGGACAGCCATGCTGCATTTACAATAAATAGTTATTGTTGTAGAAAGGTTGTTAGTTGCAAAAAAAAAACGTACAATTCAAGCAACGGTAATTTCAATTAACCTGATTTTTATGGTCCACGTTGTGTACTGAAGTATAACAGTTGGTACCCTGGCAGGCGGCTCGAGCAAGCAGTGTTGTGGTTGATGTTGGCGCACGATTGCACGCACACAACTAAGGAATTAGTATGGCAATAGAGATTAGTTATTTAATATTGTAGTGGAAGCTAAAATGCAATTGTATGGATGTTTTGATTTCAAGCTTCTGTGTGTATCTGGAGTCCAAACAAAAATTGAATATAACTTATAACCTTGGTAGCCGTCGCTTTAATGTTAGTCCTTGCCTGGTGTGGATACTTTCTCAGACCAGTGACACACAATAATTTCAAGGGATTGGAACTGCATTCTGAAATTATTCTGTTATCTTCTCTTCAAACCTACTGAGGCATATAGAAAAATTGCTGCAGAATATGAAATAAATGCCTGAAATTGGCATGGAAAATTAAGAAATGGGAGTTATTCCACATGAAAGATATCCTTGTAGAGAAGTAGCATGGAGTGTGTGCACATTAAATACAGTTCATTCTAACCAGTAGGCTTAAATAGGCAGAGAAGATTAAATATCATGTGAAAACAGCAGAAAGCCACTCACTTTGACTAATTGAGGTTATTTGGCAAAGCCAGTTTTTAAATCAATAAATTTATAGGAAGTAACTAAAAAAAAATATTACATTCTTCCATATTTTGAATATGATTAATTACAATGCACATATTCTATTGTCACAGTGCCCTAACGGTCAACAGGGTAACAGTGTGAACATGTTAAACTGGTGGCGACAGCTGGGAAGAATAATCGTGTAACAATGGAAATAAGGGGAGGGTAAATACCACTATGGTAATTTTAGAAAAGAGGTGTTAATTGAAACCCCTTCTACCGAGATGACTAATGCAGAAATATTTTGCTCTGCCAGAGAGAAGCCCTGCCAGGCATATCTTCAGAGGGGGAGGGTTCGCGGGATATGAGAGCCCTGGATGGGTGGGCCATGAGTGGCTTGTCTACAATAAGACATCTGATTAAATTACCTATTGGCACAAATATATCAATATAGCTATCATAAAACAAAAATTATACTTCTTATATTCCTTAGTGAGCATGAATGAAAGTTAAACTGAAATTGCTCTTACCATGAAATTATCTCAACATGCATACTACATAGACTATGGTAACATAAGAAGGTTGAATCTACATCAAATACTAATGATTTTCCTACACCAAATAATTCTTGTAAACTCTAGAGCTATTACAAGCCCAACAAATTGGCATCAAAATCTTTTTTAACACACACTGAACAATATAGCCTCTTAACCAAGTAAGTAACCAAGACATACATTTCTAGTAACCTAGATTAACAATGCTATTTCTGGGGAAGAAGGGGTGGCATCTCTGGGTGCATTAAAGAACAGATTCCAGTAAGTTACATCAGAATATTGCAGCTAAAGATGATTGGCATGAAAATATGAAAGCACCCAGAGCGCGACTTGGCATGTGCCAACCTCTTGAGACACTTGAGGGCGACTGACTCTGGCGAGCTCACGAGGCGCGAACTATGGCACCACGTGGCTCTCCCTGCACTATTTTCTGTTCAACTAAAACATTTGCACAACTAAATGGACATGAACCCTTGCATAAAACATGAATAAATAAATACATAATATTACACTGCACATGAACATATACAATTTAAATGTGGATGGCATGAAATGAGGGTGAAACAACTAAGGTGAAAAATACATGAATTTTCAAATAAACATAATTAAGCACTGAAAATCTTATAAAGGCATCCTTGAGCATCCACATGCCTGGTGTTTCTTTCATTTGCTTTTGATTATTTGATCTTAAATTGCCTTATAATTAATGTGTGCCAAGTCCATCATAATGCACCCTCGCCCACCCGGAGGGCGTGGGAGTGGTATGAAGTTGTGCAGCACTATTCTGCACTCTCCTGTTCTCGCACTACACTGTACGTGGCACTGCAATGTGCACTGAGGGCACACTGGTGCCGGTTGATGCAGTGGATGCGCAGTGTGGCAAACTGTCTGTATGGCAGGATGCTGTCCTGCGTCACAATGAAATAAATTATATTACTTTCTTCTTTCTTGCAATGGCATGGCTTGCAATAGCTCACTAGAAAATTAAACTCATGTGCTAATTTTACATTGGCTCCAATTTACATCAATGTTTACAATTTTCAAACATACAATGATTTCCTACAGAATACAGGTATCTGACACACTCTTCTTAACACATTTTTGAAGTAACCAAATGTTATCACTGAACAGGGACAACATGATGGAAAACAGTTAAATTGGTTCAAGCAGAATGTTTATACAGAATCTTCAAGGCACATTAGAAACTCAAAGCCATAACAGAAGATGTCTTATGGTACATGATTTTGTAAAATTAAGTTTGGCTTATGTTGCAATATAGATAATTTATTTACATTTAATTAGAATTTTCTGAAAACTTCTTCAAATTGAATAATTTACCTTCAAAGTTACTTACATATCAAATTTGTTTAATGACATTGTGGCTAGGTAATGTTAGTTCATCACCTAAAACATCCATTTGTAGTCTTATATCTTGAAATAATAAATTTAAACTTTACACTGTGAATATAAACTTAATGAAATTAGACCATGAAAATATTTTAACTTGTATATCATTGCCAATTAATTAATTTATTATTTCAATTTGCACCAAAGTTTCTTCAATTGATGATCCAACTTGAAACTTTCTAAAGATATTTTGTTAAACATGCGTCAGTCGATAAAAAAACTTTTAAATACCTGGTGCTTCTTCAACTTCTGAGTCCTCTGGTGTCAGAGGGGGAACTGGATACAGCCGTATGGTGAGTTTCACAACCTCCATGTGCTGCAACACCGGTGCGATCAGAGGGTTTTCTTGGGTTCTGGAACTGCTGGCTTGGTTATATACTCTTGTTCATGTTGAAATGTCTGGGCGGGCTGTCTACAGTCCTCAGCTTCCGCCATCTCTGTGCCGTATTGTTCCCTTCCCCCAGCTTTCGGGGAATGTCACGACCACCATGACTCACAAGGAATTCTCACTTTTTGGAAACTGTGCTACCAAACACATTACAAAAGAACTCTCCTGACTGAATGAATTGCTTTATACTTTTTGCAACTGCATGTGATCAATAAATATTTTTATCTTTATCTATGAACTTTTTCTCAAAATGTAATTTTACTTTCTTGATTTCACTCTGAATTTAATTGAATATATCTAAATTTAAGAAACTTGCAATTAAAATATAATTGGCTTTATTTTACTTTATCTGATTTGAAAAAAACTCACATTATTTAAGTTTTCTTAATATGTTTCTGTAAAAATAACAACTAGTCTGATTCTGCATCATGCGTGCCAAACATTAAAATTTTAAATTGCTGTTTCTCTGCAATTTTACTTTACATTACAAGAGCTTTCTTAATTTCACTAGCCTCTTTCAATAGTAACTTTACTCACTCACATCTGATTTAAGAAACAGCCTTCAAAGATTTTACACAATTTAAACATTAATTTCATTTTCTCAACTAAATTTATAATATTTTTTTATAGTAATAACATTATTTAAAAAATTTTCTCTCCAAAACTTTCTCAAAATCTACCTCACTCAATTTTACTGTATTCCACAATTTCAAAGTTTCATTTAAATCATTTGACATTTCTTCTATTAAACTCATAACTTTTTTTATCACTGACTTTATAAATTTTTCTCTCTAAACTTGTGACATCCCTGGACAAAATAATATTACCTTGTTGGACGTATACCATACCATCACTCAAACACTGTGTCCTGGAACTCATTGCACCACATTGTGACCCCACAATATCCTATGAAAAGAACTACTCCCAAATCATGCAAACAGTCGCCATCATGACTATTACCTACCTTTAAAAAGAATTCTCTCAGACTACGTAAACCTGACTTACAAACTACATGAAGGGAGATCCTGGACAGGTCCTCTACTCCTTAACATAAATGGTTCGTGCTCGAATCATGTTGTGGCTGGACTTACAGGCAATACTTCTTCTACTGGGGCATCTACAACACCCATATTATCATAATGAAGGACTGGTTCAAAATCATTTTATTCTGTTTCTTCACTTTCTCATGGAATTTTTGCCCATCATTTTATATATCTTGTTGCTACTGAACCATGAATTAACATAATCTATTCCCTTAAACAATCGTAAATGGTTAACATGAACATAATGCTTCTTACAACCGTAGATTTTCTAAATTTTGAAATTTACTGGGGAAGTTTTTTAAACAATCCAAAATAGCCAGAGCCATTTTACAATAAATTTTTCGTTTAATCCACATGAGACTAATTCATTTTTAAGATAAACCTTATCTCTTGTGGAAAATTTTACTTCTTTGCATCCATTATTAAACTGCACTTCTTATGTATCTGCCGAATGTTTCAGGTTATTTTGGACAACCATAAACACTCATTGCAATTGCAGCAAGATCTAGACTTATAATTATCATGTACTGAATAATCAACTTGCTAAGGGCAATAACTTCGTCGAAGTGCAAAAGTACGTCACGACTGTGCACTAAAAAGAAGGGAGACTCAACCATAGCACTGTGAGGGGTGGCTCTAAATGGAAGAAGGGCATAAGAAATCCAGTCATCCCAATCACGTTGGTGTTGGTTGACAAAGTGGGACACGATATTAATAAAAGTTTAATGGCTATGCTCAATTTGTCTGTTACTTGCTGGATTGTAGGGAGTAGTGAGAAGCCTGTTTATTTGCAATAGAGAGCAAACCTCTTTTATTAGTTTCAACATGAAGTTTGTTCTGCAGTCAGTTTACAGTTGTCCTGGCGCACCATGCCTGGAAACTATTTCTGTTACTAATGCCTTAGCTACAGTTTCTGCCTTCCAATCAGGTAAACAAATTGCTTCAAGATATTTTGAGAATTTATTTTGGAAGCTGAGAATATATATATATATTTTTTTTTTGTTGATGTTGGCAATGGACTGACAATGTTAATAATCACTCATTGAAACTGGCAATTAACTTCAGGAAACTTTTGCAATAGCGCCGGTTTATTATCAGGGGCATGCTTAAGTACACTGCAAGACAAATAGTTAGCACAATCAATTTTTATGCCTGTGTACATGTCATCCCAATAAAACGTTGACTTGACTAAGTCGTACATTCGTCTTACACATTGGTGGTCTGCAAATGGAAGAGTGTGGTAAGTAGAAATAACTTTTTGCTGTATGCTACTCAGAATCACTAACTTATCTTCCCATTTGTCTGCATTACAGAAGTCATATAATATCCTGTCAGCATCTAAAAAGTATTCGGACTCATTGTTTGCTCTAACAACAATGATTCGCTTAAGGCGTACATGATTCTCCTGTTCCGCCTTAATTCTATCCCTGTCCCATACTGGGCTGTAAAAGGGAGTCGTCACCTGAACAAGTATACGTGATGAGTCTGCATTAGTTGTGTTCCTCTTTCCTGGCTTGTGCACTATTTGAAAGTTGTTTTCTGAATAGAGTAGAGCACACCTAGTTAGTCTACAGCTGGGCTCCTAACTGCAATAACTACCTGAGTGGTCTATGATCAGTCACCACAGTGAACTGCCTTCCATACAAATAATGCCAGTTCTTTATTGTGTACACTACAATTAAACATTCACATCCTGTAGTTGAATAGTTTATGTCTGCTTATTCAACTGTCTAGAAATATAATAAATGGGATGCTCCTAGCCATTTATTTTCTGTGATAATACTGCACCTAATGCAGTACCAAAACCATCACACATCACAATATATGGTAACTCAAAATCTGTGTAACACAACATGGGTTTCTCACAAAACGCATTGTGCAAAGTTTCAAAGGCTAGCTTCCTATTATCATCCCAAATAAAAGTAACTTCTTTCTTAGTAAGTTCAGTTAAAGGCTGTGTGATTTTTCAAAATTTCTAATGAATCTGTGGTAATAACTAAACAACCCAATGAACTACCTAACCTCTTTAACACTTGTAGGTACAGGATACATCTTAATTACCATGATCTTCTCTTTATCCTATATACCTGTTTCAAAAATAATGTGTCCTAAGTACCTTAGAGTAGTTAACATGAAATTGCATTTCTCTGGCTTTAATTGCAAGTTGGCTTCTCTCAGCCTCGCAAATACTATACTCAAATTTTGCAAACACTCCTCCTTAGTTTTTGAAAACACAATCCAATTGTCCAAATAGACAAAGCAAATCTGTCTTACCAATCCTGCTAAAGTATTATCCATAAGACTGTAAAAATAAGAAGGTGCATTTAGTAAACCAAACTGCATTATAAGACTGTCATAATGCCCAACCGCAGTTCAAATCCTGGTTTTCTATTGGTCTTCCTTTGCTATAGCAACAACAGGTTTAACCTTTGTTCCATTCACTGTTTTCTGCATGACTATAAAGACATGGGTGCTGACCATGGGATGGTAGAAGGTACTATAACCTTGGACTTAAGCATAATGTTAATCTGCTCCCTTAGTATTTCCTTCTGGCTCTGTGGGACTCTGTAAGGATGAAGTCTAATCGGTTTGGCGTCACCTGTCTCTATTATCTGTTTTATGTTATCTGTGCACTCTAAAACTGACCCTTCTTAATAAATATGTCTTCATATTCCCTTAAAGTTTTAACCAAATAATCCCTGTCTACTTGATTTAAAAGATCTAACCTTAGCTGCTCCCATAAAACACCTGTTCTTTACTTGATACAAAATCTCAGTAACTTACCTTTTTTATTCTCCTGTCTTTAAACCATTAATTATATCAGCTTCTGTATGGTACCCTAAGTTCTTATCCTTATTTTCTAAAATATCTGCATCAACAACTGCATTCAACATAAGTGTGGTACCATCACTTAAATTTCACTTATATTCAAAATATAATTCTTTTGGGCTCGCAAAACTTCCAACATAACCTCGTGGAAACACAAAAATTTTTTCCTAGTTATTTCTCAACATCACAGTAACCTCTAAACTTTCCTATGCTCTACATAGATTTGTTTCCAACTCTACACATTCACCTAACTGCGTGGGCTCAAAAATAATATATTTTCTAGGGATGGGTGAAATAACAAAAAATATCGGTTCCAGTTCCAGTACCGATTCTACAATTTAAATATCGGTGCCAGTATTCGGTTCCATTTTGAATACTTGCATTTTGCTTGCAACTTCATTCAACCAATACAGGTAAAATTCATTAAATGTTTCATTTAACCTACCGAAGAATAGAACAATAACAAAGTGTGAAGATAAGATTTAATGTATACAGATAAACGTGTATTAAATTTATTTAAGATTAGTAAATATGTAACAAATTATTCTTTTTTTTTACATTAATAGGTGGTGATTGTGATATGTTTGGAAAATACTTTAACTAAATAACTCGCCAAAACATTGTGGCATGGCTTTAACCTATGGTCATTAAAAGAATGTCAACAACTTCAGTGGGCGACCTGCTTTCTTTTTCTTTTTGCTTCTTTTACCAGCCAACTTCCTTTTTCTTTTTGCTTCTTTTACCTGCCTGCTTCCTTTTTCTTTTTGCTTCTTTTACATAGTGACAGGGTGGCCCGCTTCCTTTTTTTTTGCTTCTTTAATGCAGCGACCTGCTGTTTTTTTTTGCTGTGTTGGAATGCCACACCTCTAAAAAAAACGTCGCTTTTTCCCTTTTCCAGTCCCCTTGACTAGGCTATTCTCTGCCTTACACGGAAACAAAGAAAAACAAAGAAAGTGTGGAAGAATGTATCGATTGGCTAGCAGTGTTGCTTATAGGGGCGGGCTGAGTGATAAAGACAGAGAAGGGAGAGGACAGTTTATGACTACCACTCCTTAATTTTTTTTTCATGTGTGGCGTGCACCCCAGAATTTTTTTCCGTTATTTTTGGGAAAAAGGGAGCACTATACAGGAGGTAGTTATTTTTGTAAGGACAGAGTTTTGCAGTAAATTTATTGCTTTTTAGAAACGAGAACCGAGTAGTTGTTAACCTAAAACCGGTTCGAGTCAAACCTCAAGAACCGGTATAAATTGGAACCAAAGAACCGAACTGACCCATCCCTAATATTTTCCCTTCAGTACCTCAACAATTGCAACACGGCAATGTCCTTCACTACAAGGGTGCTCCTTAAAACTTGTGTCTCTGAGACTATCTACCTTGCCACTCAAGCTAAAATTAACTACACTAACACTTCCAGGACCCTCTGTCCCTTTGATCACCATCCTATGAATGTAAAATATTCCGGGACCCATATTCCATTTTCCCTGAACAGGTGACTTGCTTGTCATGCTACCAAAATCTGCCACTGCTAAAACCCCATTACATAAAATCTCGTTCAGGGAATCTTTGTCGCCCACTTTAGCTTTATTACCACTGAAGCCTCAACACATTGCTGTGGAAGTGAACCTGGACCCAATCAATTCAAAGTCCCCACATCCTTGTCACTCGGCTATGCCTTGAAGCAAGGAAAATTTTTAATACCAACATTGGTCTGCATACTAATATCTCCCTCAGGAGAACTACTGTGAATCTTACCAGCATTGGCCTACGTCATTTTTGCAACATTTTTCAGCTTATTCCCGGCAGTGGCTGGTTGGACTGCCTTGGCATATTACTAAGGTGATCAGACCATTTTGTTTGCTATAGGATGCGCAAAATTGTTAGTGCTTGCCAATAACTCATTACTTTCCTCCTCTTGCGTGAACAATACAGCCCGCTCAAAGTTTCTCGGAGAACGTAACATAACAAAATGCTGTATTCCTACTTTTATTCCCTTGAGGAAAACAGAAAGGAGATTTTCCTCTAGCACTTTTGCCCTGAATGTAGCTTCCTTAGCGGCATCAAGACGTAACCTAGTCATATATTTCCAAATGCTCTCATTTTTTCTCTGTGAACTGTTAAAAAACTTGTCAACATTACTGTCTCTACACTTTGCATCTGAAAGTTTTCATATAGGAATTTTTTAATTTCTAACCAATATCGACAATATTTCATATGCGGGTGTATGCGGAGCACCATCAACGCTTGTCCCTTAAGTTTTATTTTGTACCACATTTATTTCTCTCATCTCTCCAGCTGATCATGTTGGCAATGTTTTTGATATTTTCAATAAAAGACTCAACATTTTGGCTAGGGCAATTTTCAAAACACTCAATTAATTGTAACTACTCTACCATTTGGGGTCATGTGTGGGCCTCAGTTTTCTGACATTTCTTTTGTGTTTCCAGAATCACCTAATTTAAACTGAGCATCATCCATATTTTTATTAAATTTGTCTTCTTCGTTGCCTCTTAACTGACTGCCTCCTGTAGCCATTTTAACTCGTCCATTCAGCTGCTCTATCACTCTTGATACTATTACGGCCTCAAATATTTATTTTCCAACCTGCTCTGTTTGACACCTCACTAGCGGCTGCAAGGGACAAGGTCTCAAAAGACAGGTGCACGCAAAAATCTCTAATTTTTGTCTTAGCAACTTCAGAATAGCGCAAAATTTTTGCAACACATTATTTTCATTTTGTGCACTACAGGATGTGTCCAAATTGACATCCCACCACTGCCACCAGTTGTCATGAGACTGTAACGGTCAACAGGGTAACAGTCTGAAGACATTAAATTTGTGGTAACAGCTGAGAAGATTTCAATCATAAAGATGATGGTATGGGGAGGGTCGCTGCAACCACAGTAACTTTAGAAAAGGGGTGTTACCGAAACCCCTTCTGTTGAGATGATGAATGCAGAAATATTTGTGCTCTGCCAGAGAGAAGGCCTGCCTACCATATATTCTTCGTAGGGGAAGGGTTTGCGAAATATCACAGCCCAGGATGGGTCAGTCACAAGTGGCTGGGCTACAATAAGGCATCTGATTAAATGACCTACTGATGCAAAGATGTCAATATAGCATTCATAAAACAAAAATGATACTTCTTCTTATATTGCTGGTTGCCGACGAATGCAAGTCAAACTAAAATATCTCTTATCGCAAAATTATCTCTCAACACATATACTACATAAACCATGGTAACATAAGATGGTTGAATCCACATGAAGCACAAAAGATTTTCCTATAAAAAATAATTATTTTAAAATCACCTTTGACTAAATGTATTAGGACTTTGAAGTTATTACGAGCCCAACAAATTGGCATTAAAATCTTTTTTAACATACACTGAAAAACATAGCCTCTTAACCAATTCCCTATGATGAACATTCTTAGAACCCAAGATTAACTATAGAATTGGTAAGAAATGAAAGTAGAACATATTGCTAAGTGGTCCAAAACCATATGCAATATTGGTACTAGGTAAATACCACACAAAGGACACCTTGCTAACATGATTTCATTAAGGGGAGGAACCATCTCAACAAGAGGACAATGTTCACTTACTACACCTAGGAATCATCCCATGTCATCACCATACTGCTGTTCTATAAACACTATCATGCCATAATATTCTAAGACCATGCATAATTCAAAGTACTGGGTTATATTTTTCTAAGAATCAAATCTTATGTGGATTATATTGAATCACTGTGTAAATTTCAAGATAAAACATTGGTTTATTATTTATGACAAACTATGCTCTTTGATACACACAAATTAAAAGATTTCACTTTGAATGATACATTTACTCTCAATCATAGACATTTAATAAATATAATACTAAATATTTATTGCTGACTTGAGCAAATGTTACATATATAGTTGCTAAAACACCAATTTTTAAGGGGACCCAATTATCTAACATACCAATATTCCTCTGAGACATGGTCCAAACTACCATGGCAGATTCGTTCAATTAATACTATTCTTATCCTATCATTGTCTAATTCCAGTTTACTCATAAGATAAAACTTATTAACTTAAGTGAAGTTAATTTTTCTTTGGCATTTCCTTTATCAATATAATTTCATTTTAATCATAAAGCCATTACAATTCTATTATTTAAAATTAAATATTTAACATACCAGTTATAAACATGTTAAATGGAGGCTTAGCCAGAAGTTCACATTGATGCTTTTTTTATTTTTTATTATATCTGTTTTATAACAAAAGTTAAGGGGGCTCAACTACCAAACATTATCTATCCAAGAAACTCAATTATGATCTGTAACCTACACGTGCTATAAAATTCACCTTGGCAAATTTCTAACCACCACTGCCAATCCATCCGTTGAATCCCTTAACGCTTACTCTTGTCATGCATTACAAGTCTTCCAGTTACCAAAATTTTAACTACTTACATTACCATAGTCACTACGTAAAGATGTCCTTACAAATTGCAATTTTAATAATTCTACTAGAATATGCTTCATCAGCTATGGCCATTCTAAATATAATCTATCAAGCTCCCATGAACTCCTCCGAGGTTGATGACCCTCCATGCCGCTTTCTTCTTTGTTGGAATAACACTGACAGACTGACTCCAAGCATCGTATGTCCGCCGCTTACATCTCTGCCCTCATCCGGCCACACCCTGCACGTGTCACCTCCTCGCACCTCTGGTCATGGGGCCTAGTCATGAAGCTGTGATACCTTCTTGTGACTCGTGACTCAGAATGAATCATTTATCACCACGTTTAAGAGCTCCCATACTCGCTTCACAAGCAAGTTATGGAGATGTCTGCTATTACAATTTGAAAAGAAAAAATTACAGTTAATTCCACATTTACAAGGGTTATTCGGAAAGTAAGGTCCGATTTCTTATAAAACATAAACCATCACAGATTTTTTAAAAAAAAAGTTTTTTATTTAATTCCTTACATGTTTCTCTATTTTTCTACATAGTTTCCATATTTGTTTAAACATTTGCCATAATTTTCTACAAGCTTTTGTATGCCTAAGTTATAGACGTTTGCCGCCTGTGAGGATAACCAGTCTGTAACTGCTTCTTTCACTTCGTCATCTGTGGCGAAGCGCTGGCCTACCTAAAGGTGTTTGCCTCTAGGTAGCGGAACAAGTGAAAATCTCTTGGCGCCAAGTCTGGACTGTACGGTGGGTGGTCAATCTGTTCCCATCCAAAAGATCTGATCAGATTTTGGGTGTGAATGCCAGAATGGGGTATGACATTGTCATGCAGTAACAAAACTCCAGACGTCAGAAGGCCACGTCGCTTATTTCGTATTGTATGTCGAAGTTTAGTCAGGGTAGCGCAGTAAGCAGCTGCATTGATTGTTGTCTCTTGCTGCATAAACTCGACTAACACGACTCCATGTCTATCCCAAAATATTGTTGCCATAACCTTGTGTGTTGAGATTGTCCGCTTGACCTTGACTTTGACTGGTGATGTCGGGTGAAGCCATTCCATTGACTGGTTTAAACTCTGGGGTCATGTGAGAAACCCACGTCTTGTCCCCTGTGACAATCTTCTCTAAAAATTGATCACATTCCTTATGATATTGGTCCAAAAAATCAAGAGCACAAGCCATTCTTTTCATTTGGTGTTCCTCAGTAAGCAGCATGGGAACCCAACGTGCGCACAAATTGTGAAATTGCAAATTTTCAGAGACAATTGTGTACAAAGTGGTTTTACCCACATTTGGAAATTCCGATGCTAAAGTTGAAATTGTGAATTGCCGGTCTTCACGCATCTTTTCGTCCACGGCTTTGACCAAATATTCTGTGATCACTGATGGTTGGCCTGATCGCGGTTCATCATGGACATTTTCCCGTCCGTCCTTGAAAGCTTTCACCCTCTTACGCACTTTGCTGTCACTCATCGCATTAGGGTCATACACTTGACTTATCTGTCGATGAACTTCTGTTTCTGAGACGTTCCTTGCTGTCAAAAACCGAATCACTGACCGTATTTCACAGTCGGCGGGCTGATCAGTTGTTTTAAACATTTTGAACTGACACTGTAAACAGCACACTGCAACAATACCAATGCAAATGCCGTCGTTTGACGAGCAAGGCATGCCAGGAGTCGGTNCCGTCGTTTGACGAGCAAGGCATGCCAGGAGTCGGTGCGCATGCGCATTACAATTTTCGCGCGACAATCAATTAGCTACGGCGATTCGGACCCTACTTTCCGAATAGCCCTCGTACATATTGATTTTGTTACATATTATATCATGATTATTTTGTTTTTGTGTATTAGTTATGTTACAATGACAGACAGCTGCATGCAGAATTGTTATATTACAAGTGAATAGTGTGAAATTATTAACATGTTAATTAAATAAATAATATTTTCATAAAATTAATTCTTAATTCAAGTTTAGTTACTAAAAAGCATCAATTACGAGATGATAAAAAATATATTTTACATGAGACAATGCACTACAGAAGTTGTATGAGGTCTGAAATTCAGAGCTAATATTATAATTTAAAATGAGGGGAGGGTGGCCATCATCTCACAATATACTGCATAAACCCAGGAAGAAAATATCCTTTCTTGATATTAGGATGAGTGCTATTTTTCAATTTCTCATGTTCCCTTTAAATGAAACAGTGCTCATCATGCATTACTCTATTTCTGTTACAGCTAATTGCTATATACATTTTTATCACTAGTGCCAGAAACTGCAGCAAAAATCAAGTTGATTACTCAGTGTAATGCCTGCATACACACAAATGAAAAGAAACCTAAGTGGAAAGACAAAAGATGGATATGCATGACATGTGATGTAAGACTTATTAAGTATTAGCAATATTTCATCCATTTGAAATATTAAAACATTTTTAATCTCATTGAATTTTATTTGAACTACAAATAAACCTATGTCTTAATATAGTGTCTGTGAAACAGGATCGTTTGTACTTTGTTAAAATGGTATATGTAATTGTTATATTGTCAGTTGAGCACAGCAGTCCTATTGCATTTTCAAAATGGATATTTTCATTTACGTATAAGAATAAAGAATAAGGTATGTTTTCACCAGAAATCTTGCACCAAAGGGCTTTTATACATTCTGCAGCATTTAACGTTACTCATTTTGAGTGGAGAGATTTGAGCGGCTCTTAACATTGAGGTCTTGAGAGCCGATGAGGGTGAAGTGAGGTGAGTATTGACCAGTGCCAGAATGTAAGGGTGTGAGAAATGGGAGATATTAAAGAAAACCTGCCAACCAGCGGCATCGTCCTTCACAATACCCACATGCAAAAATTCGGGAGTGACCCTGCCGAGAATTGAACCTGGTCCACCTAGGTAAGAGGCGAGTAGTCTGACCAGTACATCGCCATGGCTCCGTACTCATTTTGAGTTCTCAACACTGCTTATGTGGGTTGTGGGAGGGGTCACAGACAGTAGTGGTTGGGTTCTTTGTAGCTGTGGATTCAATGAACATTGAAATGTTAGTCTGTGTAGCAACACATATTTTGTGTGGAACAGTTTGTGTTAAACAAATAAATCATATCCATGCAGCAATTTTTTTGGGACATTTAGTGATGATCGGCAGCATTGGCCAAGTGTGTTAGTGGTGTGAAACGGGATCTGTACAGGATAAAGCTTGCACTCACGAAAAGACTGTTTGGTCAACTGAAAATATTGAGTATGTGAGAACAGCCTTGGAGAGGAATCCACATTGATCAGTGTAGCAATTTTTCCCAAATCATGAATTTGTTGGATCGGAGTGTGTGACAAATTTGACACCATGGTTTGCATTTTTACCAGTGTAAACTGCAAATAGTTCAGGAATTAACTGTTACACACAAAGCAATATACATCTATTGTTGCCAACAAATGGCACATCTGTATCACATGCACAATTACCTCAAGAAGAGCCTCATCATGAGTGATGAAGCAATATTCACACCAAACTGCTCTGTAAACAAGCAAAACTGTCAATATTTGACACTTACAAATCTACACCAACTCCACGAGCAGCCATTACACAGTCCTAAGGTCATTCTGTGGTGTGCCATTTCAGCACAGGGAACTATCTGGCCCTACCATTTCGAGGGTGATGATGGTATGTCTGTGCAGTGAATGCTGATTACCAAATGCTGAAAACCATCCTACCTGAGTTGATACATTGCAACTGGGATATGGCAAGAGCATGGTTTCAGCAGGACGGTATCACAGCCTCTACAGAATGACTCAATGAACACCCTGCGTGCTGCATTCCCCAGGCGACTTCTTTCTCAGTTTGATTACATTTGGTGGCTGTCCAATTTACTGGAACTAAATGCAGCAGACATTTTTTATAAGGGTATTTGAAAGCTCAAATTTTCACTCCTACCCTCTTTGACCTAAACAGTTTTAAAAATGCAATGTGTCAGGAGATTGCTAATGTTTTGCACGATTACATGACTCTATAAGTGGCATCATGGCAAAACTTCCTGGGAGATGGCAGCAATGCTTTGACTGTCATGGAGTACTTCTCCATGATGAATTCGAGACATGAGGCCTGTTTTGTGAATCCAATATACTGATTTACTTAACTGTGTTCAGTTTTATTTATTGCTGTGACGTGACCAAGCTTGGCTACGGCGAAAAAGCCAACTTGATCTGCAGTGTTCCCAGAGTTGTTAAGTAAAATGTGGGTGCCCGGCGCCACAGCTCTGCGGTGAGCTGATGAGATAGGGTCGTTCGTCGACGGCCTAGGGGCTCTGGTGAACACTACTCCGTCAGACACACTATGCCGAGGTTGTCGGCCACCTCGCACGCCGTACTTGATTATCAATAAAGAAACAGTGATGCTGGTTGTGAAGGTATTTATTACCCTGTTATGTACACTCAACTACACAGAAGGCACGTGGCCTGAATGGCCCGGAACTACAAGCGACCACGTGGTCTTATAACCTGAGTCTCGAGATGCACTTTTGATTTCCAATAAATAATCACGTCGCTCTCCCCCCGACACTATGCAAGTTAAATAATAAAATATATGATGATAATGATTTATGATGTTGTGGATGCGACTGGATACTATTCGACAGATGATGTCCTTGCTAGTGCTTCTGCGGCGTGGGAGAGCTTAACGTCTGTGCTCGTCCAAGTCCTGGCGATTACTGCCGGAAATGTGCGTCGGCTTCCGCCGCCTAGACGCCGCCGACGCCATGCGGTGGTACAGTGAAACATAATATACACTAAAAGATGATTATGGGATGAAAAATGATATGAACTAAATTAACAC
The DNA here is from genome assembly GCA_002778355.1 of Clitarchus hookeri. Taxonomy (NCBI): domain Eukaryota; kingdom Metazoa; phylum Arthropoda; class Insecta; order Phasmatodea; family Phasmatidae; genus Clitarchus; species Clitarchus hookeri. The sequence continues at coordinate 123,781 of NQII01003311.1, forward strand.
AACAAAACATAATTACAATTACACAAATACATAATAAAAATGATAATACTTATTCTAAATGTTTTCATTGCACCAGCCACAGCATTGCCAAATGTAGAATGTCACATGTCTCTGGCTGTGGCTGGGCAAATTGTCTCCTGATGACAAAACAAATTATAAATGAATTACACACTGACATTATTTACAAATACACTGACGAAATAAACTGAATAAATAATAAACACTAATGCACTCGTGCCCACAAGCCTGTCGGTGTGGTGCGTCTGGTGTGGGCATACTGCAGCAGTCAGTGGGCAAAAGGACTCGTGAACGTGCTGTTCACGTCAGCTGTGTACAGTAAGTGTGTTAACATCTTTCAAAATTAGTAACATTAAATGCTGCACCTTACATGAAAACTTCACCCACTACAATTATACAAGATAAAATATCTGTATATATAATACAGTCAACTCCCATTTTACCAGGAGCGGCTTAATCGGGTTGTTGCTTAACCGTGGAGCCACCAGTTCAAAGTCAAATATTGAACAGCTGCCATCAGTCACACACCGCTGGTATTAATAATGCATGTGTATGCTGTTCTTTTCCAGGCAGCAGTCAAGTGATATTTTACTGTATTTTTAAAATATTAAAAGTGTTTCGGTACTTAATTTACACATGTTTTTAACAGTGAATATTTGTGAAACTTGGAAGTATTAGGAATTCAGGGAAATTGTCAGACAGCACATTTTCATTTATAATAATGAAATATTTCACAATTAAAACCGGAGTCTGCTCATCAAAAAGGCAAGATCGGGTAGTTTCCAGTAGTTCGTACCATGCAGAGGCTATAAATTAATTGTGGTACCGAGTGCGACTGGATGACAAAGTATCATATTAACATAAATATGATTTGCTGCAAAAATGATTCCATCGCAAAACGACACGTGGTTTAAATAAATAAATAACCTTTTTTGTTGCTTTGTTGCTGATATGGGAGGGGAGTGGGAGTGAGGGCAAAATCAAAAACAAAAGAAAAAAAATGGCGAGCTAACCTCAGAAAGGCGAGGTGATTGCATTGCAGGATGAATCAAAATTATTAGCAAGCAGAATCACTTCACACGGAAATATGTTACATTAAAATAGAGATTGTGAAAAATGTAAAACTCTGAGAATTGTTCGTATTGTTACAAACTAGCTTTTAAGCCATTCGTACATGAAAGTTGCTGGGGGTGTAGCTCAATAATGAATCATGATTAGGTAGAGCACAACAGTATAAGATGAGGTTTATAAACATTAGAATTATACTTATTCATTATATTTACCTCACGCCATTTTATTATAATCTAACTGGAAAGTCATCACCTTGTTAATGTTGCCAGAGGCTGATTCTACGAGACGGTTAACGACGGCCGGACACACCTATCTTCCGTGGTCTTCTCTCTGCTCGGGTTGACGACGAAAGACGGTGTTCCGGGTGTTACGCCGGCCTATATCGGTCACATTGTTTTTGCGGCCCCGGTTACTGGCCAGTGGAGGGAATTTCTGCAACTGTCTTCTTTCTGCTCGGTGGTGTTGCAATCATGCTCGTTTCCTGGTTTAATGTTTGAAGGTGTGATCAGGCAGGCCATTCAGCTAAGGCCTGATCACACCATAACATCTCCCCCAATGTTCACTAGCGAGATGCCCTCATCTCGCCCATAGTCCGTGTGGATTATGTAGATTACTGGGAGTTGCGGGTTCATGTTGTGGCAGCCGGAATATGGATCGGGTTGAAGTCCTCTTCGCTACGTTAGGAAACACTTTTGAAAGAAATTATAATACACGGATAAGTTAGGTATAAGGAACTGCCAATTGCTTTCGTGCAGTCCTCAGGAAAGGTGGGCCGATCAAACGCTGGGCTGTGTGTTTACAGTGGCCTTGCGGGCCTTGCACTTGCATTTCCGCTGGGTGTGCAGATTGTCTTCCGCGCGAGCGCGGCAGATGCCCCGCGAGCAGTTCACAAACGCGTCAGCATTTCTTGAGTTTGTGAGTCCCTAAGTACTACATGGCGTGAATTTTCATTACATTTATTGTTGTAAGGAATGATGAAAAAAATATTTAAATTTATTACAATAAGAATAGAAAACAATATTTTGAATTTAAATTTGGTAAGTTAACCGCTCTCCCCGTTACAACAATTATTATGTTTTGTTTGTACAGAAACTACACTTGCTGGAACTAAATACACGTTACAGCACTGACAAAATAGTGATGTATTAAGAGAATCTTACATACTAAAATGGTACGTGATGTCACGGTGGTAGGATAATGATGGGATGGTATCGAAACGCAGAATATTATTTAATTAATGATTTAAACTTCCATAAAATTAAAAAATTGTGCAGCTGCATTTTAACTACGTTTCAATACTTAAGAGGGAAGGAGAGAAATGTATATTTATACTAACAATGTTATGACATGTATTAAAAAATATATGCTAGTAGTATTTTGAAATAGCGAAAACAAATTTTTGCAGAACTTTTGTGTTTTAACATTTTGTGTNTATATATATATATATATATGTAATAATAATAATTGAATTTCTGCTAAAAGTATGTATTGCATTTTACAAACAAAATTAAAATTGTCACTTTTTAATGACATCATTATTGTGGTCTACTATGGCCTTCTTCAATGTGATTTGTAAAAGTAATTCAGTTGATAGTATTTAAAAATTTGTACTCATATTGTTACAATCATTGCAATGTATAGTACTTTATTCTAGGTGCACATAATATATGTTGTTGCAAGGAACAAAATTGCAACCTCTGTAGAAATGAAAAATTAGTTTTTTTTCAGTTATACTATATAATATGCAAAGATTGACACCTACTGGAGGCCTCCTGCGAGTTATAACATTAAATTTATATTTAATTGATGATTTGTGTTATGATGGAACTTTTCAGTAAAGTAAATTTTATTATGTACGTGTTAGGTACCTGCAGGGTGCAGTGTGAGTGGTGTATGTAAAATATGTGAACCGCTGGTTACCTATAAATATTTTTACATAAGACTCGCGAGCTGGGTTAAGCTGCCGGCTGTGGAATCAGCCTCCGGTAACATTAACAAGGTGATGACTTTCCAGTTAGATTTTAATAAAATGGCGTGAGGCAAATATAATGAATAATCATCTTGGTATTCAATTTAAAGCTCCCCCAATCAATAGAACCATAAATAGTAATTGTATAATCCTAATGTTAATAAACCTCATCTTATATTGTTGTGCTCTACCTAATCATGATTCATTATTGAGCTACACCCCCAGCAACTTTCACGTATAAATGGCTTAAAAGCTAGTTTGTAACAATGGTGGAAAATGAGTCATTTCATGGGGGCGTGGCTTGCAAAGTGAGCCACGTGCACTGGCCAACAGAGGGCAGCATAGTTGCCTATTTCACTTCTGTGTTGCAAAAGTATATCTATCACGTCCTTTCAAAAGTAAATTTTTCATCTTGTGCTGGCTTGCAACAACTCGAGTTTGAAATATATTACTTCAAATTAATGGAGAAATTTTTGTAAAATACTCTGTGACAGATGTATTGCCTCTTCAATTAATATAAAGCATGCATGTGGCGACATTAGCAAGTATTAGCTACAACCTATGAAGAAAAGACAAACAAAGCTAAACTATTGCGTACGGTTTAAGTTCGATTTAGTTTAAACACCTACACATTATTCTAGAACAAAGTTTAATTTGGTACACTAATAACAGCTGTTTTATAGTGATATAAAATAAAATACATAAACATTTTGTCTTATGATCTCCTTCCTGTTGCATATTTCTCTGATGTCTGTTGTGTAAATTTAGGCTGTCAAAAAAAAAAGAACATGAAAGTCTCTTGCAGTCGTTCTCACATCAGCTGATACAGGATTTTGTGTATGTGAAGTTGTGAATATCATTTATGACATATTGCCACACACTGGCTGTCAAAATTTGAATTCTTATATGACTATATTATTTGTTTACATAACCTACGTGTACAGTATGTAAAATAAACATCCCCCCACAAAAATTGCTTTAACAGTGACTATCGGTTATCCGTGAACCCTTAAGCAGTTGTTATCCTGGAAAATTGGGAGTTTTACTCGATTTAAAGAACTATTATATGATTGCCAATGAGTAAACATAACTTTTAACTAAATATTTATTGTTCATGTATTAAGAGATTTCTAATTTATAGTATAAAAAACTATGTAATGCTTTGAAAATGGTTTATGTTGTTTTTCTTTAGGGTGAAAAGTATGATGGCCGTAAAGCAGATGTATGGTCATGCGGGGTTATACTGTATGCACTTCTTGTTGGTGCACTGCCTTTTGATGACGACAATTTGCGCCAGTTGTTAGAAAAAGTGAAGCGTGGTGTGTTCCACATTCCCCACTTTGTTCCACCAGATTGCCAGAATCTTCTGCGGGGAATGATTGAAGTGAATCCAGATAAACGCCTCAATGTAAGTATGCTGGTATAAGCTTAGTCAGGGTGTGTTTTTATGTAATTGCTTTTGTCATTAAGGACTACCTCCAGCAACCATAACTAGAGTTCAAGAGTTTAATTTTCATTTCATGGTTATGTGAATTTAATTTTCTTTTGATTATAATATGAGCTGGATAAAGTTGTTGAACATAGGGGTTAGGTTTTGGTTTTGTGCCCTCAAATACGTTATAATGATGTTCTTGCTCAGAACTTGTCCGAATATTTTAGTGTAAATGCACTTAGAAGTTAATTTTTAAAATTTATTGCATAGCATACTTTTATGGAACTGGTACAATTTTTGGAGGGATAGATAAGTAATTTTTTTCTTTGAAATTAATATAGGAGCATTAACTAAATACATTATGAACCTTTGTGTATGTTAAATCATAATCACCTACATAGAAATGTGTTTCCTTTTATTATTTTCGTTATCTTTTCTGTGAGCTAAGTTTATGGACTGATCAACCAACATTATGTGTTATGTGCCATCACTGAGTAATTAATCTTAACTACTCCAGTTTCAAGATTTTAATGTTTAATTTTTTTAGACAAATTTTTAATATGATGTATTATCAACATAAGCATAGTTTTATGAATATACACTATGATATTTGAGAAAGCAAAAGGTGAATATTTGTAATCCCTAATTCTGTGGTATTACCACTATTAAGCAGTGTTGTTTTTATGATGCATTCTTGTAAGCATGTGGTGGATTAATGGCAACCAGACCCATTAATTGATCGAAGTATATGTCAAATTTGGTAACATATATTAACCTTTGAACACAAATAGAATTAAAACTAATATTTAAACTATTGTGATAATTTTTTTTGTGAACCAATAATTGCTTATTATTGATTAGTGAATATATACCTATTCATAAAGGGTTATTTATTGGGTAGCCAAGATGCACAAAGAAAAATAATAATTTTTGAATCAGTTTTATTCAGGTAATTATGATTCTACGCTAAGATCGTAGAACTTAGATATGTAAGAATATCCTCAGAATGTCCAAAAAGTCTTTCACTGATAACAAACTTTATTTATATCTGCTATATGTGAGATAGAAATGTGAAACTGGTGCCAAAATTTTGGCAAACTAAACAAGTATTTTTGCAACTTTCAGTAAGGTGGCTGCAGGGTATAATGTATTCACGGTAACTTCAAGATTTTCTGAAGCCCTGCTAAAGATCTACTTTCCAGCCCATTTCGTATCCNGGCGGTGCACCATCTTGTTCAAAAATTACGTCTGGGTGATACTCAAGCAACTGAGGAACAGCAAACAATTGTAACATGTTCAGATACACTGGAGATGTGATGGTGCCCAGCGAAAAAGAATGGTCCAATAATTTTATCATGCAAAAGCACACACCAAACATTCATCTTTAGGCTGCCTCTAGTACACTCTGACACCTCACCAGGTAGCTCTGAACCCCAAATATACATGTTATGCTGGTTCACTACACCACTGACAAAAAGTTTGCTTTGTCAGAAAAAAAAATCATTTGAGAAAGCCATTATTGCCCTCAATACGTTATAACATTTTGACTGCAAAGTCATACCAGCACGTGGCATCATTGGGTAAAAAAAAATCTAAACAATTAGCACTTTGTATGCACAAAAAATATACATTTGTGTAAGATATCATGAAAAGAACTTTTTAACATCTGTAATACACATGTGGCCCTATGCACTAATTTCTTGGGACTTAGCACAAAAGACTGTCTTACTGCTTTCACCTACCCTTTCAGCTGAGGTTTATGGTCGGCCAGTTCTCGGTAATTCAGCAACAGATCCTGTTTTCTTGAACTTGTCATACCACAACTTAATGCTCTTGACATCATGCGGCATCTTACCATATGTTATCTGAAAGTTCCTCTGCATTCTTATTTGTGACAGGGTCTCGTGGTACCAGAAGACACGCTGAGCTTTTTCCTGATTTGTGAACATGTCTAGTTTCCTGGATATTGCAACTGCTACACTACAACCATGTTACTGAAACCTGCAACAAAAACTTGGTTAGTTTTCCAACATTTTGGCACAAGTTTCACATATCTGTGTTACATATAGGGGATATAAATAAAGTTAGTAATCAGGAAAGACTTTTTGGATACTCTGTAAATGGTAGCCGGAATATTATAAAATTAGTTTGTTCAAAAATAAATATGGTAATAGAATTACATGGTGAATTAGTTTTGTTGAGTCATTTTTCCTCAAACTTATATAATGCCATTGTATGACTGTATGGTCACATCTGGAAACTTACTGGTTTTTGGAAATATCCAGACATTAAAAATATTTGCGCCTCTTCTTTCAGTTTTTATTGCAGCATCGGGATGCCAAGGTCATAAAGACAGGAATATCATGGGCCTGTGCTATCTGGTACCTTAATGGTTGCTATTAGCCAATCAGGCGATTTTTCAGGCTTAGTTTGAACTCATTGGGCTCGAGGTCTGCCTGGCAACCAATCAGTGAATTTCTTTAACGGTTGTGTGGAAAATGGTTTCTGTATTGAAAGAAGTTTGTATCGGTGTCTGGAGTGAAAGAAGTTTGTGAAGTAATGGAATGAATACTATACACATTTCATTTTCTGTGTGTAATATTTGTGTTCGTAGTTTCTAACCTCGCCAAGCATTATGCTCATATTAAAGTATTTAATTTTTTTCATAAAGCGTGTAGCTTCAACGTGTTTACAACATGAGCAGGAATAAACAATATTATCAAGCTTTCAGAGACGTGTATATGTAAGAGTTTCCTTATATTATAAGGTCTTATAAAGGTAACACGTTTGCATTTTGTACAGTGTGCCGTGATATTAACATTGGGCATGCCAGAAAAAACAATATAAAAAAATCACGACAAAACCATCAAACACATCAACAATACAAAATGTGCCAAAAAGAACAAAAAAATTCAGAGTTATTTTGTGAACACTGCAAATATTGACAATGCAGTCATAAGAAGCCAGTGTTTGTTCACGTCTTTCCTAGTGGAACATAACCTACCATTGAGTGTAACTGATCATGCGGGACCTCTTTTTTGCAAGATGTTTCCCACGTCAGATGTAGCGAAAAAATACGACTGCAGCAGAACAAAAACTTTTGCTATTGTCAAAGAGATGTCTCCAAATGCTGTAAATGAAATTGTAAGCCACCTGCAAACTGGCACATTTTCTCTTTCTACCAGCCGTAGTAACGACTTGGATTCAATGCGAAAAAAATTGTCTCATGCATTCTTTTATTGCCTAATTTGATTGGTGATACAACTGGCCTAAACATAGGCAGTTTAATGCTGGCTGAATTGAAATGACTTGAATTCTCTGCCATAAATATGATAGCTTTTACTTCTGACAATGATCGGCTGTAAAAATGGCATGGTAGCTGTTCCGATAAACACCCAAGAAAGCCGCATTGTAATGGGATGCTTGTGCCACTTGGTTAATTTGGCTGCAGAAAAGGGTACTGATAAACTGCCTGTTAAAATTGATGAAATTTTAATAGACGTTTATTATAAATTGGAAAAAAGTTGCAAACAAAAAGAAAGAATGGAAAAATTTCCAAATCTGCACAATACAGAAGCAACGAAGATTCTGAAACATGTGTGCACCAGGTGGTTGTCGTTGGGTAGAAGTCTCGCAAGGTTTGTCGACCAGTGGACACCATTACAGTAGAAACCTCTTATAAGGATCTTCAAGGGTCCGCAAGAAAGTGACACTATAAGCAGGAAAACACTATAAGAGGGAAACACAAAAATTATAGAATCGGGACATCAAAAGATATAAAGTTATGCACCGTAATATACACACAACTTTATAAAATGAACAAAACTAATATTTTTTTAAAATACATAATATTTTAGGAAATTTTATCTCCTGGTTCCAAAATCATAAAATTAGTAAATGAGCAAAAGATTACTGTACATGCAAAACAAGTACAATTGTTCATGGCAGTTTGTCTCCTGGTACCAAAACACACGAAATTGTCTACAAGCAAAATACGTAATATAAAATCTTTAATGGAAGTTTGTCTCCTGGTTGCAACAATGATTCGGTTCAGAGTAGTCACTGGGATTTCCAAATTCCGAGCAATTGCTGTGCGTGATCTACCAAGATTACTGTCCACGTGCTTCATTAAGTTTAACTTTTCAGCTAATGAAAATTTCTGTCTTTTCTTGAAGGCACTCATTTTAATTTTTCACTAGAACTTTTTCAAGGACGAATTAATTTTCACTACGTAAATATTAACTAGGCATGTGCGAAGGTCGTTTTTTAAAATGCGAAGAGAAGTTGAAGCAAGCTTGCATCATGCAAAGGAATTTCAAAGAAAAATCGAAGTCAAAAGATTAAAAAACATATATATTCATTTATAGTAGGTTACAGTTTTCAAGTGTATTCAACTCATTTGTACTGTCACTGCCAAAAAAATGTATGCCTTCTAGACACTGAGCAATGGAGTAAAACATATCCTAATCTTGCACTGCTGAAAAACTGAGATATCTAAATCTGCAAGAAAGTAATCATTATACATTTAGATACCTACAAACTTTATAAAATCTACCATACTCCATATATTCAGTCCCATTGGCACCACCACCGCACAGTGATTTAAATGGGTGGCTATCAACATTAGACCTCTTCCCTTTCCTCCTCCAAGGACCCTTGTCAATGTCAGGCTAGATAGTAAACTTGCTGGATAGTGGTGACGTTAGGGCCTCAGAACAACTTTCACTGCCTACAAGGAAAGTGTGCAGTTCTTCCAATAAGACATATCAGCTGTGGTACATACAGTACATACGCCAGCCCAACTCCCGCACATGATAAATGCGTTAACTGTTATGACATCACTGCACATGTCAAAATTAGAACGGCAAAGAAACGTGAATTTTTCGAGACAGAAAATCTACACTGTATTTGTGTTATGTTATGGTTGGTTACCCTCCTTAAACAGCCTTCCACTGGTAAGTGTCACCCATAACGTCTTGTTCGCCTAACAAAGAGAGAAAGAGACAAAGGAAAGCGCGGGGCTGTAAACACATTCACTCTCCCCCCTTGCTGGCGGGCCGACCCTCATCAATGTCAAACTGGTAGATTATCTCTGCAGGGTGGATTGGAATAAAAACTACAAACTTTGTTTGAAAAACAGCGTAAGTTGAGCATCTTTTCCACTGTGGTTTTTCTTTCCCAGCCCCAGCCTGCTTTCTTCCACGGGAAAACATTCAAAAGGCCAGCAGATGAAATCGAAGGTACAAAAGTCTTCGATTCGCCTTCGAAAATGCGAAGCTTGGCACACCCCTAATATTAAACTCTTTAATCCATTTAAAATTCACGTAAAAAAATTGACAATGGGTATGATTCCATAGATGAATGCATATAAGTAAAACGCACCATATTCTTGTGTGCTAATGTGACAGCTCACGACATCTGTAGTTATTCCATATGTACGAAGTTGTGCACACTGCGCATCAGTGCCTAGCCAGAAGTGTAACCACTTGAGGGTGGTTACTCTATGGCGTTTACGAATAAAGAAAATACCGTACTGACGTAAACAAAAGTGTGAATATGTAATGAAATACTTTCAGTTGTGAATTGAAGTTATGTGAAATGGTTTGGTGACATGAAATAAATTACTATCAGAAATAGTTTGCATTATTTGCGGGAAAACGAAAACATTATTTCCAGGAATGTTTGCTATTGTTCTTAAGGAGAAACTTTTGGGACCAGAAAAATCCTGCATTATAGATGGGAAAACTCTTTAAACGGGAACCTTATAAGCGGGTTCTACTGTATTAAGTTTCTTCAAGAACGAAGTTAGTAACCAGAAACCACAGTCTTCCCTCGCATCTTATGAAATCCCAAAGCAGTTAACTTCAGAAGAGTGTTGCGAGTTGGGAGAGAGTTTTGGCTGAAATAATCAGAAACCATTGTGGCCTCAACTGCTACCAAAATACATTTTGACATCAGCAGTAAAGTCAGATATGCACAAATCATCATGTTCTTCTTCTTATGGCATTGCAACTACTAATTACTTGTGATGAAAGGATGTAAGGATAAAATTGAAAGCAAAAGAAAGGCAGGTGATTTTGGGCCTTCCAAAAAGAAAGTGTGGTGCCATCTTACAAAATAGTGGACAAAAGAGGTTCCATTTAGATTCATTTAATAGTGGTAATACACTTTTGGAAAATGGGAAATGAACACCCAGATTCAATAGTCCCACATTAATGAAGGATGTAATGAGAAATTATACAGGTTGTTCACTGCATTTGATAATGATCACAGGGTCATACACATATGAACAGAGGCTGTAGAGTGTCTTGAACAACAATGTCAGTATCTTGTGTAGCCACCTTTAATGATGATGCAGTCCTCCAGTCGTGCATAGAGACAATCATAAAGTTCATCTTAGTGAATAGTGTTCAACGTTAATTCCACCAGTTGTTGCAATTGGTGGAGGTTTGTTGTCGGTATTGCATACCGCACCAAACGCCATCCTATCATATCCCACACATGTTCAATGGGGGACAGGTCGGGTGATCGTGCTGGCCAGGGGAGTTGACCAACACCTTTGAGAGCACATTGGGTAACAGGAGACGTGTGTGCATTGTCCTGCTGGAAGAGGAGATCTCTTTGACGTTACAAGAACAGCAACAAAATGGGCTGGATGATGTTCTGGATGTAGCATTCACTGTTCAGTGTTCCCTCAACAAACACCAGAGGCATATTGTCATTGTAGGCTATTGCTCCCCAGACCATGATGCCAGGAGTTGGTCCTATATATCGCTGCTGTATACACTCTGGTTGGTGCCACTCTCCTGGTTGACGTTGCATTTGCAAACAACCGTCACTGATGCCAAGGCAGAATCTGCTCTCATCACTAAACACAACTCCATGCCATTCATCCCGCCAGTTGCGTTATTCACGACACCATCCAAGTGGGCTGCACGGTGATGAGGTGTGAGAGGAAGCCTGGTAAGCGGCATCCTTGATCGTAGCCCAGCAAATGGTTGGTGATGGTCCTAGCTGACACCCTGGGTGCAAAAGTGGCCATAATCTGTGTGGCGGTCGCCATACGATCAGCAATGGCTGCTTGTCTGAAGCGGCAGTCCAGGTGGAAATCCATATGCCGCTGCCGTCCGGAACCAGGTTGACGAGCATGTGCATCATTATTGCACCACCGGCATTACCAATGATGCACAGCAGACACTTCACGTCCTATGCGTTGGGCAATTCTTCAGGACCATCCAATCCAGCCTCCCCATGCCCACAATACGAACTCGTTCAAAGTTCACTAATTGCATGAAGTGTGGTCGTCTATGCCATCATGGCATGTCTATAATGCTTACTACTCACAGGCCGATGCTTGAAACAACCGAGTCAACTACAGTTGTATTTGGCTCAACGGTTTTATGCCTATTACACGGTTCCTACTCTGTCAACAGCACAGCACTGTTAATCATTGCATGTACCGCCTCTATCAGTGCCCTATCTGCATATGGTGTTTTTACATCAGTGCTTTGATAGTGTTCATTTTTCATTTTCTGGTAATGTATATACAGCCAGCATACAAAGTTAAGTTGGAATTGACAATATAAAATACTGAGCTAAAATAACTATAAGACTACCATTATGAAAATAAGTGTTTGACCATCTTAAAACATACCAGTTTTATATCACCTGCTAAAGTACTACTTTTTTTTTCAAATTTGTTAGGAATCAGTTTATTGTTATCCAAGATATGATGTGAAAATTTTATAAATTTTACTTTATATTTCTTAAAAAATAGCGGATGAAAGTGGTTATATCTGGGCAATATGATGCTTGTAAAAATACTTTTAATAAATACTTTCAGCATATATAACTTGGTTAAATGGTATGGTATGTCTACTAAATAAAAGTAAAATATTTAATATCTGCCATTTTGAAAATAAGTGCCTTATCAATTCAAAAAGCATTTCTTCAAATGGCCTACTATAGTATCACTTACTTTCCAAATTTGTCAACAATCAGTTTTGTAGTTTTTGAGGTATAGTGTAAAAGTTTAATTTTTACTGGGTGCTATCTTACAAAATGGCAGACAGACAACATCCATGTCTAAATCATTGCTTACTTGATACACTGCCAACATACAAAAATGGCTACCATTTTGAAAGTAAGCGCTTGTAGTGGTACAAAACTATAAAAGTTAGATATCCTTATTAAGTGCTCCATGTTTACTCAGTTTGACGAAATTTTGTTCACGCATTCAAAAGTTTTTAGGGGATACTCACGCACACAGACAGAAAGTGATTTCATGAGCCTTTCTTTCTTTCAGAAAGTAGGCTTATAATGTGAAAACAACCAAAAAGTGAAACACAAACAGAAATAAGTCAGAGGGCCACATATGTGGAACAAAATATTGCAGGCAGAAATAGACTCATAAAGAATGAAAAAATTATTATGATCAATTTCAACAATGAACAACACAAAAACAACAAATACAGCATAAATATAAGCAAACGACAGCAGCAAAATTTACATATGAAACACAAAACTGCAAAAAGTCACAAATACATAAATAGATAAAAAAAAAGATCCAGTCTGACAACAAAATAATTCAAAACAAGAAGTTACTTATATAACTAATTAGCCTACTTTCCTCAACATGGGTGCAATTCAATTTAAATGATTTCATAAAAGCTGAGTTGGTAGGTAGGATGTGTCATCTCATTGAAATAAATATTATTAGAGATTAAACCAGAAACAAATGCAACAGTAGTGAGACAATTGCAAATTCAGAATTACCTTGTTCCATAAGCTAGTGTGCAATCAACTGCATTATGCAGGTCAGATTCGAAACATCAATTTAGAATTTTATCAGTCAAATATTTTGAATGAGAGGGTTTATTAACTTAAAATATTAACAGTGCCATCATTTTGAAAATAAAAGACTGAGCCACTGGAAAACCTTAAGTTTACATGGCCTACCCTTGTGTGAAGAATTTGGTGAAAATCAGTTGATTTGGCCCTGAGATATGGCATAAAACCTCCATATATTTCATGTGATGATTTTCATAAATGGTGGTCAAAAAATTTACGTATTAGCACATTTGATGATTGTATACTGCCAGTATAAAAAGTAAAGCTAAAATATGTTGCATAGTTTTGTAGATATAGCATACTAAGCTAAAATGATTTTATTGTCACCATTTTGAAAATAAGTGTCTCACACCTAAAAATAAAACTCCTTTGCCAAATTTGGTAAGAATGGGTTGATTGTTACCCAAGATATGACATAAAAACTTTGTTTGTGTGATGCTATCTTACAAAATGGTGGACAAAAGATCCTTTGTGTAGATACAGTTTATATTTGTAATATCTACTGCCAGCATACAAATATAAGTTTGAATTGATAACATGGTCACAACAATATAGTGTTCTAAGCTAAAATAACAGTATGTCCGCCATTTTGAAAATAAATGTCTGACATACTAAAAATATACGTTTTTACATCATCTGCCGCAATACTACTTGTTTACCAAATTTAATAGGAATCGATCAATTGCTACCCAAGATATAAAATAACTATTTATTCACATGGTGCTATCTTACACAATGGTGGACAAAATATGCTTAGAGTTGATACAGTTGATAGTTGTAATATCTACTGCCAGCATATAAAGATAAGTTGGAATGAATTATATGATTACAATATAGCATTCTAAGCTAAAATGTCTATATTTCTGCCATTTTGAAAATAAGTGTCCGACACACTTCAAACATACAGTTTGACATCATCTGCCACAGCACTACTTGTTTGCCTAATTTGGTAGGTATCAGTTAATTGTTTCCCAAGATGTGACATAATTTTTTTATTTGTGTGGCACTATCTTACAAAATGGCCTATAAAAGTGACTATGTGCTTGCATATATTATGCTTGTAATAGATACGTATTTTGCTACTGACACAACATTTTATTTGAGATTGTGACAGCATTGTTTTTCTTGTTAAATAATTTTTGTATTTGTTTAAATGCATTTATGTACAGTTTGGAAATGAACATGACTACATGTTAAAATATTATTTTGTTAATTTAAAATATCTAATTTCCTTGCGGAGAATGTAAACACTGGCCATATTGCAACTGTTATTAAGCATATGCATGATGTTGCAGTCTGCCTTTACATTAATTTTAGCCTCAGTAGTCTTTTCTTTCCACAACTGAATTAGTTTATCTTTTATCAGTGAAAGCAATATAAAATGTTACATTTCTGCAAGGAAATCTATATATACAAGCTGTATATGCACCATTGGGGTCTGCTTTTTTTTTGTTACTTTTAGCTTGCTCAGTAGCTTTTTTGCATAACTGGCATGCTTTTCTTCTCAAATTACATCACATTAATAAAGTTATTTATATTTAATCAATAAAAACAATATAAAATGTCCCTCTACCTTGTGAGAAATGTAAACATGAGCCTTGGGCATGGTATTGTGGTCTGCTTTTTCGTTAATTTTATCTTTCTCATTAGCCTTGGCATCGTTTTGCTCAGATTATGTCACCCTATTAAAGTAATTTATATTTTGTCAATGAAAATAATGCCTTGCAGGAAATGTAAACACAAACTGTATCATGGCTGATGTTGTTATGCATATGAGTGGCATTGCGATCTGCTTTTTCATTAATTTCAACTCACTCAGAAGTTTTTTCCATCTAACTGGGGTATTACTTTACTCAGAATACATTACCCTAATACATAAATTTACATTTCAATAATTAAGCATACTTTTTCCATTACAGACATGTGAAAAGGACTTTATTCATTCAAAATTTGGTCAACATTGGTTAAGTTGTATAGTAGATATACCAAATAAACCTAATAAATTTTGTATGGCTGCCATTAATGAAAATTACATGATTCATGGTCAATATTATTGCTAGAGAAATGTAGCATCCTAAGCAAAAGTACAAATAATTGGCGTGACAAGATATTACAGAAAATTGGAGTTTGTAAGAGAGCATCTTTGGAGCAGTACTCGCTTAGTTTCAGTTTTTTCATTCGTGACATGATTAGACATACTGCCAGAAAGCAAACTATTTCATCACAATTTGTGTCTTTCCACTGCAAAAGACATTAGTGTGATACCTGAGGCATTTTGTCAGGTATGAACCTGTAATATTTGTTACATTGTTCTGCAATCAAGGTCATCAGAGTTTTGCTAAAAAAAAAGGTAAGAAAAAATTTGAGAACTGTACTATCACTATTGACATCTACTTTACATCCAGAAAAAAGTTCTTAAAACAGTTGCAATACTGGTGAAATATTGTCACAAGAATATAAAACATCACTAGTCTTTTTTTTCTTGGCAGGATATATATTACCATTATCCTCATTGGTTTCTTCAAACTCCCTCTCCTCTGCCTCCACCTCCTCTTTTGATGATGATGAAGATATTTTTTCTGCTACAAAACTCTGAATGCTACCACGATCCCTAGTCTATTATGTTGAAGGCTCATTAAAGTTATCCAATGTGTGTTCATCAGAATCACTGGATGTTACTGTCTCTTGTTCACTGTCACTTCCAGTAAAAAAAAATTTCTTATGCCTACTGATCTGATAAAAAAAAATTTTCGAACTGAAGTTTTTGCTCTAACTTACTGGCACCATAAAGAAACAAGAAGTTACTGATAACTAATGAGCCTACTTTCCTCAACATGGATGCAAATCAATTTTAGTGGAATTCTTAAAAGCTTAGATGGCAGATAGGCGTAGACGTCTCATTCACAGTAATATGATAAGAGATGAAACCAGAAACATGTGAAACAGCACCAAGACAATTAAAATACATGAGTGACTTACCCAGGATTAGAATTCAGAAAAACTCATTAAATTAAACTAACGTGCACTCAACTGCATTACGGAGGTAGGATTCAAAGCATCAACTTCAGATGTAGGTCTAATCAGTGTAATGTTTTGAAGGATAGGGTTCACTAACCTGAAATATTTACATGGCCATCATTTTGTAAATAAGTGTCTGAGCCACTAAAAACACATAAGTTTACATTGCCTACCATAAAACCACTTGTGAGAAAAATTAGGTAGAAATTGGTTGATTTATCTTCAAGATATGATATAAAACCTCCATTATTTATTTGATGATCTTTATAAATGGAGGACAAAAAGTTTATGTATTATTAGATTAGATGATTGTCATATATATAATTTACAGAGTTAAATGTAAATCTGTTACATAGTTTCATAGATGTAGCACACTAAGCTAAAATGTTTGTATAGGCGCCATTTGGAAAATAAGAGACGCGTGTACACTTAAAATACATAAATTAATATGGCTTACCACACAACATCTTTGCCAAATTTGAAAGAAATTGGTTGATTGTTTCCAGAGATATAACAAACATTTTATTTATTCGTTTGGCACTACGAAATGGAAGACAACAGAGGTTCTGTGTAGACACTTTTGATGTTTTTTATATATACCTTAAGCATACGAAGTTTCATTGAAATTGATTACATGGTTTCAAAGATGCTATGTTAAAATAGCTAAATGGCCGCCATTATTAAAATAAGTGTCTGATATACTTGAATTATATTTGTAAATATCAACTGCCGCAGTACTACTTGTTTGCCAAATTCAGTAGCAATCTGTCAATTGTTTCCCCGAGATATTACACAAAAATTTTATTAATTTGTTTAGTGCTATCTTTCAAAATGGCAAACATAAGTGGTTGTGTTTTGGCTTATATGGTGCTTGTTATTAATACTGCCAGCATACAAAATTTGGTTGAAATTAATCAAACTGTATGGTAGTTACATCAAATAAACCTGAAATATTTGTATGGCCTCCATTTTGAAAATAAGTGCCTGATTAAGATCAAGTACTTACATTTATCTGGCCTATCATAGTATAACATTTGTGTCAAATTTGGCAATAATTGGTTGAGTAGTTTTCTAAATATAACGTAAAAACTTTATTTTTTAATGCAATGCTGTCTTCCAAATTGGCCTACCAAAAACAATAGTCACCTCTGAAGTCAATGCTTATGACTTGTGCTGTCATCATGCAAAATTTGGTTTAAATTGGCTAAATGGTTTCCAAGATATGACATATCAAAATAAATTTTTTAATGCCTGCCATTTTGAAAGTAAGTGCCTAGAGTGGTCGAAAATTGTAATTGTCAGGTGTCATTACTTAGTACTGTATGTGCACCGATTTAGGTGAAATTTGGTTTACGCGTTCACAAATTGAAAGGGGGTGACACACACAAGCACAGACACACATATACCTACGCTAATATACATACACACACATAGGAAAGTGATCTCATAAGCCTTACTTTCCTTTGGAAAGTAGGCTAAAAACTGCATCCAAATATGCAAATTTAAGAATAAAACACAAGTTATATGTGTACAGGCAAATCTGTACAAAGCAACAAGTTAGCTAGAAAACACACATTAAACTGGCACTAAAATATGAAAATCTAGCCTCGTGTGCCTTTTTCTGAGCCCCCAGAAACATGCTATTTTATCAAACTGTAAAAAGAGATAACACTATCAGTAGTCAGCTCCTGCATAGTCGGGGAGTCTTTCGATATAACCTAATTTATTCTAACACAGAACAGAAGACATCAGCAATCCATAAAATTCAAGATAACCACAGTGCTGCACAATAAAACCCTGGACAAGATATCTCATCCTTAGCATGTGTGTTATGATAGGCACTGGATGAGTTACTTGTCAGCAGCAAGCAGGAACTGCTTATCTGCCGACGACAACTCTTAACTCATACACAGTAAAGCGGTTAAAACACTGCAGCAGCATTATTAAATCAAGCATTTTCCTTTTAATGCCATATTGAAAGGAGGGAGGGGACGTTTAGAAAGCCATTGCGAGAGCATGCCTGCATCCATCTCCTTTATAATTTAATATTTTTGCATGAGTTTGATAGCCTGCCTCTTACTTCCACTCACGTTAGAATCACAATAAAAAAAAATGTCCAAAAAGTTGGGTAGGTCATCAAATTGTAGCAAAATAAAAAAAAATTCTGCCAAAAGTCTAAATTAAAGTGTAATAGCATAATGAATTCATCAATAAATATAAATCCAAACAGATCCAACCAAAATCCAAATCATAGTCAGTCAAGAAAAGCCAAATTCCAAAATTAGTATTAGCACCAAGTCATTCAAACAGCGAACTCCTCAGTAATAATAATGGGATCAAGATGGGTGAGGCAGAAGAGGAAAGGTAAAAAAGAGGGTAAAAAAAGGCAGAGTTATTTTTGCAGCTTGTAGCGCACATCAGTGTTGGCAATGGTGGGCACTGCTGCCACGGGGTGGGGCGTGGAATGTGCTGTGTTTTACGCATCACTGTGAAGTAGAACAGCTGACAGAGACCTTGCTCGTTCACCTGTGACTGTAAATTTTTATGAGTTTTTGTTGGGTTTTTTTTTACAGTGTGAAACATTGCACAAGGATAAAGTCCATACAACTCATATTATTTTTATATGTTGTACTTTTGAACTGTTTTTTTTGTGGATTGTCACTGCAATTGTTTGTTTTTAAATTTTTTTTTTTGCTATTTTTATATATTTTTTTTACTGTTTCTGAAAATTTGTCTGTACAAACAAGGTGTTCATATGAACCGGATGCCATATGAACAAATTTTGAGTGTATGTGGTTAATGTGGTATGCTATGTGGTGTTAGGTGTCACTTGACTTCTTCGGGGAATTATGTGCTATCTTTCTTGGGTGTTTGATATACTTTTCATACTATGCGGGAGATGGGGTCTTTATCAAGAACTATATTATATTTGTCAGTATTAATTAGTTGCATTCTTTTATTTTCACAATCCTTTGTCTATACAACTATAGCATTGCCCTTGTCTGCAGGAAGGATCTTAATACTATGGTCTACCTTCAGAGATGTAATTGCCAATTCAAGATAGAGATGCAGAGTTCATATTTCATTGTTTGAATTTGGTTTCAGTGTGGGGTTATATGTTATCCTTTCCTTTAGAAGATCTTGACTTGCTTTCAAGGTTATCATCTTTGCAAGAGTGCTGTTCACAAGAGTTTTTACCGAGAGATCTTTGGGAACTATCTTTTTTATTACATTTGCACAGAAATGTGAGATTGTTTGAATGCTGTGATAAGAAAAGTAACTCAAATGATCTAATTAAGATAGGCATTAATGTAATTATTTAAGTTAAATGACAAAGGCGTGATGGAATGAAATAAAAAATTTTATTGGACTTCAATTTCCTACAGTGACCAACAAAAAGGAACAAAAAAAATTAAGAACACAATGTATGGATGAGGCACAAAAATGTTATAAAAATGGTTAAATATGTACTTTACGGAACTAGAGACAATGATCCAACTATACAAGTAGCGACAAATAAGCGAGGACAGCATAACTATAACTAGACCAAAACAGCCAAAATTACAAGTGAAATACAAACAGCAGTAAGTCACAGCGTGGCAGATGTGGGACAAAATTTTGCTGGTAAAAATACATACACACTGCCAGACAATAGAAATAGTGCCACAGAAGGATGCATCAGATGGTAATGAATATTTATAGAGATACTGATACAGATGCGTAATACACAAAATTACAGAAACAGAGCAACAGGATAATTACATATGGATCTGTGGTATGCTGTCTGGTTATCTTCAATAGTGTGTTGCACTCCCTCACACTAAAATACATGATGCAACATGGTCTGGCATGGAGCCCAGTAGATGCCAAAAGTTGTCCTGAGGCAGGCAGGCTCACAATTGTTGGATGGTGTATTCCAAATCCCAGATACTGTGGCACGGCGACAACTGGTGTTTCAACTGGTCCCACACATGCACAATTGGTGATATGTCAGGAGAGCGGGTAGGCCATGGTAGTGTTTAGACATGACGGAGGCAGTCCTGGGTGACCTGTGCTATGTGCAGTTAGGTGTTATCCTGCTGGAATATCGCAGCTGGAATCCCGGCCAGAAATGGGAGCAGATGGGGGCGTAGGATCTCGTTCACATATCACTGAATTGTTAGTGTTCCCAAGGGAGAGACTGGATGACAAGGCTTACAAGGGGTCCCAGAAACCAAAACAGTACTAAACACTTTGAGTGCAAAGACTGCTGAGAGGGGATATAATACCTTCTAGGTAGGGGGCAGGAATGATCAGCCCTACTTGACTCAGTGGTGTCCATTAAATCTATTATGGCTGATATCCTTACAGTGGAAGAATGAGAAGAAACATGTTTCACTAGTGAAATAGTGGAGTGGGCATGGGGGGCCACTAGCTTATTCCTATTAGGAAAAATAACAGTGCTGAATACTGACCAGTGGTGATACTGAGGACACCAAAAGGGGAGTCCCAAAGATGCACTGTACTCAAGAAACCATGTGGGAGTGCATCATTTTGCCTAGAAGTGTTTTTTCACCTTCAATTTGCATAAGTCATTTTGCATAAAGTCGTTTTGCCTTAAGTCATTTTGCCTAGTCATTTTACCTAAAGTAATTTTGCCTAAAATCGTTTCGTCTAAAATTATAGTTTCTTGCTGAACTTTACAGTCATTTTGCCTAGTCATTTTCACTAAAAATAATTTTTCCTAAAGTTGTTTTGCCTGAAAGTAATTTTGTGTACAAATTCTAGCCCTTCACTTAAATGTCAAGAAATGGTTTTGTCTATAGTAATTTAGCCTAAAATCGTTTAGTCTTAAAGTCAGACAGAGTTTCTTAATGGAAAAGTTACAGAATTTAACATGTAAAATACTATATAGCATGTGCTGACACTATCAGAAGATTTTGGAACTATTCTCGATACTGTGTGAGTAGTGCTATATTCTGCCATAAGTGTGCAGGACGTGTTCAGTAGTGCCTGCAACTTTAAAAAGGAAGTGCAGTTAATTTTTGAGGAAACAGGTGGCGTATATGTCACAATTATTGAACTTAGTGCTAGAATTGGAAGATATATATTAGTATTGTTTACCGTATGATTCATAAGTCTGTAATATTGTGTTATTAAAGTTTTATTTTGGTGTTAACTGTTAGTCTTTTCCTTAAGAAATTGTGCTGTTGTCAACAGGAAAAACTACTTACTGACCAGATATTTGATGAAACCAATATTCATAGAATCCGTATTTAACTTCAATGCTTGTAAAATATTTTTTTAATGTTCTACAATCATATTTTAAAATTTATCATGTTAATTTTTATTGCTTCTTTTTTGTGATAGAAGTTTTATTTAATGACTTATAAATGCTGCAATTTTCAATGCAGCTAAGGGATAATTGGAAATATTACAAATAATTCTTTAAAAAATTGTGATAACAGAATTTTACTTGATAAACTTGTTTTTTTTTTTTCAAAATTATCTATTAGCTATATTACAATAGGTGCCATATCAATTGAGGTAAATTTGAAGTTCTGCTTCAAATGCAAAATTATTATATATATTGTTAAATAGTAAAAAATTATTGGAAATACTTTAATATTACTAAGCTTTAAGTATATTGTTTTACAGTTTTTAGAACAGATTAAACGTACAAAATGTTGACAGAGGACAAATAAGATCTACACTGCAGGAGTAGATCATACACTATCATCAATCTGATAGTAACTCACCCTAAAATATTTATTAAGAATAATTACTAGCAGATGCCGGTTTTTACACACACACCCACACACATATAACTATATGTGTTTTAGGTATTTTGTGAGGTCTTTTGCCTTTTAAATGTCTTGCGAGTACTCCAAGAAGAAATGGAAATAAGTGATACATTGTTTTGATGGGGCATTTTTTCTATACTCTACATTCCAAATGTAACACTCAGCAAGGACCTAGGGTGTTGTATAGATGTACATATTTCGTCCTTCTAACCATCTTTTTACACACACTTGACCCCGAAGCATCTTTGTTGGGATGTAAGTTTAAAAGTACACGTTAATTCATCTCTGATGGGTTAACTGGCTCCTTGTTACTGTCATTATACACTCACACATACATTTAGCTTTCACTGTAAGGCATAAGATCACAGAGATGATATGTTCAATGTTCACAATCGCACCACACACAATAATTTATTGAAAAGAACAATAATATGTGACTGCATCATATAATTATAGTGCAATGTAGTAGGTTTTAAATAAACGTATCAAATTTGTAAAATCAACTAACTTTCTTGTTGTATATCAGATCATTTTGACGACTAGGCCATGTCCAAATTCAGTTATATAATGGTGTACTTGTATCCTTGCATACTTAACTTAACTTTGAAAACAAACATTAGCCAGCTATTGCTTTTAATGAATGTGTATTTCGTCAAAGAATTATTTGATAAATGCCTAAAATTATTGGATAAAATCAAGATTTATATAATATTTTTAATTTACTTATATAACATTCATTGTTGTGCTAATTGTGTGTTTGTTTCAATTTTGATTGCTTGTTCTACCTTAGATTATGTAGGTTATGAACAGATAGGTCTAATATAAATTTTTTGTTAAAACATTTTTAAAGTGCATCTTCCGATAATTATTAACTTTGTTCAAAATTCTATGAAGTAGTGATGTTGCTCTATTTGAATTAAATTTAAATAATCTTGTTAGATAGCACTTATGATGTCACTTCCGAGAACAGGTAAGCATGAGTACATACTTAAGATGAATTCTGACATTGCCTTAGCTTAACACTGGACTACGCTGTAGATAACAGGTTCCAGCCAGAGTTGGTTAACTGTAATAAGTGTTTTATGTGCAATATTTTCAGGTGTGTGGGGTATATCTTTGCTCATCAATAACAGGGAGATAACTAACTACGTACAATTATAATCTGTTAAGCCCTATACATATATTTACACTGAAGAGCCAAAAAAAATGGTATACCTCCTTAATATTGTGTAGGGCCCCTGCGAGCACACAGAAGTGCCGCAAGACGACGTGGCATGAACTCGACTAATATCTGAAGGTATGCAGGAGGCAATTCACACACCAGGAATCCTGCAGGACAGTCCACAAATCCATAGGAACGCGAGGCGGTGGAGATCTCTTCTGAACAGCACGTTGCAAGGCATCCCAGATATGCTCAATAATGTTTATGTCTGGTAATTTAGGTGGCCAATAGAAGTATCTAAAGTCAGAAGAGTGTTCCTGGAGCCACTCGGTAGCAACTCTTGACATGTGGGGTGTCACATTGTCCTGCTGGAATTTTCCACGTCCGTCGGAATGCACAATGGACATGAATGGATGCAGGTGATCGGACAGGATGCTTATGTATCTGTCACCTGTCAGAGTCGTATCTAGACGTATCAGGGGTCCCATTTCACGCCAACTGCACATGCCCCATACCATGACAGAGCCTCCACCAGCTTGAACAGTCCCCTGTTGACATGTAGGGTCCATGGATTCATGAGGATGTCTCCATACCTGCATACATCCATCCGCCCAATACAATTGGAAACGAGACTCGTCAGACCAGGCAACGTGTTTCCAGTCATCAACAGTCCAATGGCGGTGTTGGCGGGCCCAGGCGAGGCGTAAAGCTTTGTGTCGTGCAGTCAAAAACGGTATACGAGTGGGTCTCTTTAGAGTTGGAAATTTTAGGATCCACTCAGTGTGTCCTAATGATCTCAGCATATGGAAAATCACCACTACTTTCCTCGTGACATATTGTATATGTCCAAGGAAGCTCATTTTCTCATCCAGTATGACTCCCAGGTATTTTATTCATGAATGTACTGGAGTGTCTCCTCTTCGAATCGTATAGTAGGTTGCCTCCGTAATTTTCCTTTTAACATCAATATCTTAGTTTTACTTGTTGAGAAGTTCAGCTTAATTTGCTTCAACCATGCTATTATTTTGTCCATGATTATTGCTGCCTTTTCTTTAAGTTGTCTTCTTGCCACTCCTTTAATCCATCATCGGCATAGCCGGAGATTTTGCAACCTTCTGGTAGAAGCAACTCCAGCAGTCTATGAAAAAGTATATTCCATAGTATAGGTCCCAACACTGATCCCTGTGAACATCCTTTGGTCAAGGTCTTCTTGACCTGAACTTGCTTTGCAGAGTACCATGTTACTCTATCCCTGAAGAATTCCAACAATACCTTATAAATATTTGATGGGCATTGCTTCCTTTTCAACTGCCACATCCCCTCCAGCCACCAGGCATTATCAAACGCTCCTGCTATATCCAAGAAGATTGCAATTACATACTTTATATCTGCACTTGTTACAGAAGTTTTCACTGCACATAGTGTAAAATCTGCTCATTTTTCCTTCCAAAATCTATACTGCTTTTCAGTTAGAGTGCCACTTGCTTCAAGTGCAGCCACCAATCTTATATTTATAATCTTCTCAAAAATTTTGCCCAGCACCGGAAGTAATGTGAGCGGTCTATAGCTCTTCACTTCTGCTCAATCCTTGCTTTCACCCTTATATAGGATCCTTACAATGCCCTTCTTCCAAGGAAGGGGAAACACTCCCTCTTGAAGACATGTATTATAAATGTCCAATAACTGTCTCCTCAATCTCGAGAAACTACTCTTGATGACTTCAGATCCAATATTATCCATGCCGGGAGCTTTACCGTTCTTCATCCCATAAACCATTTCTTGAAGTTCTTCAAGAGTGAATTTCGGACCATCCATCTATTTGGGAGTACAGTGAAACTTCCCTATAACGGACACTCTTGGGGAATGAAATATTGTCCGCTATATAGAAGTGTCCGCTTTTGGGAGAAAAATGAAAATAATGTTTTAAATTGTACATACATACATACATACAAGATGTGCCATAGGTAAATAATAAATTATGTACATATTTGCGTGCAAAAGGCAATTTATTTCACAACACGGAGCACAGAAAACAACTACTGTATGTAGCATTACATACGTACATTATCTTAAAAATGTATAAAAACAATTTAAAATATTTGTGAAGCAATAAAATTTATGACAGAAATTAACACTTAAAATAGTCTGTTATTTTTGATTGATTTTTTCTTTTAATAAGAATTTTATTTTCAACATTTGACTGAATCCTCAATGCTAAGTCGAGTCCCTCAACGTCACTGTTTGAAATAAAAATTTTTTTGACCCGCTTAATTTGTGTCAAGACTTCTTCAGTCTTCATCGGTGGGTCATAGTCCTCCACTTCTGACTCTCGTAAAATTTCTTCGTCATTTAGGCTTTCCTCTGGAATGTAACCAAATGAAAAATTAAATTTTTTTAAAGACAAAAACATTACATATGTGTACGTATAACTGTATGATTACCTTCACGGATAAGATCTGCAACATTCAGAGAATTATTTTCTGTTACCAGACTTCCATCGATGTCGGCGTACGTTGTTTCGCTCGTCGGGTCGTATGATGTTAGCAGGTCTTGAAGTTCTCCATCTTCATGAACATCTTGTGGATTTGCAGCTTCATCACTTGGAATTTACGAATCCCGACTTTATGAAGCAATGTAACACCGTTTCTTTGCTTATTTTTTTCACGGAGGACGTTATCCAGTGAATCACATCCAGGATGTTAATTTTCTTTGCAAGATCACTTGACGATGTCGCATTGTCCATGTTGGCCAACAGGTGCTTCAAAACACACTTTCTATAGNGCTTTCTGTAGTGAGTTTTGAAGTTCTTTATAATCCCTTGGTCCAAAGGTTGGCATGTAGCAGTGTATTCGGTGGGAGGAATACAATTTCCACATTTCTGAAATTTGTATTGGGATGGGAGGCTGCGTTATCCATAAATAAAATTATTTTTTGATTTTGTAGAATCATTTTGTTGTACAATTTTGTCAACCAAATGTTCATAACATCTCTGGTCATCCATGCCTTAGAATTAAAATGTCAATCCACATGCAACAAATTGATATTGATACCTTTGAAACACTGAGGATTTTTTGCCTTTCCTATTACCAGAGTGTTTTCAAATTCACCAAGCATATTTGTGCATAAGAGCAAAGTTAAACGCTCATTTGAAACTTTTCCTCCTTGACAATGCTCATTTTTCAACTGCATGGTTTTATCCAGAAGTGCTCTAAAAAATAAGGCAGTCTCATTGCAGTTATAAATGTTTTTGGGTTCAAAACCAATGCAATATTGTTGAAGCTTCTCTGTCTACTGAGGCCCCTTCTCCACTAATGGTTTTATAAGATATCTTATGCAGAGATTTGAATTTGTCGAGCCATCCTACAGAGGCTTTAAAATCCATTTGACCTAAATTTTTTGCAACTTCTAATGCCTTTTCTCGAATGATCGGACCGGAAAGTGGAATGTTTGCAGCCCGAGCACGGCAAAACCATTTGAAAACTTCATCGTCAATGCTCAAACCGGCGGTTTTTGGAAATGATCTACGGTATTCGTCATTTCCGTGTTTGCTGAATCTATCTAAAAGTTCCTTTTTATTTTTTATAATCTCACTTGCCTGAGTCTTTCCTATTTTGAATTTTGCAGCGCAGTATCGCACACTTAGTTTTTCACGTTCACTGGCTTTAATTATTTCCACTTTTTCTTTAAGTGTCAAACGCACACGGGGAGGCATATTAGAGCTGTGTTTATCGCTCGAAAATCGGAAACAAACTGAAGAGGTAAACATGTTTGTAAAGTGTGGCGCAATTTAAATCTAGGAATTTGAGACAAAGGATGTTACTGGAAGGCAAACCAAACAGAGGGGAGAAGGCTTTTCTCAGAAGACAGTCCTTTCTGGGAGGCTGCTGTCCACTTTTGGGAGATTTTTGGGGTCAGAATATACACGAAAGAGCTGTCCGCGTCCGTTATAGGGAGTGTCCGCTTTATAGAAGAATTTAATATGACGGGGAATCAGAATTTGTCCGCTCAAGAGAGTTGTCCGCTTTTGAGAAGTGTCCGTTAAGGGAAGTTTCACTGTACTTCCATTTATCCGTCTTATGGGACTGCTCCCTGCTCTCATAGTCCCGGGAGTCATCTTACAACAGTGTGTGGAGCAGGACTTCCGTGTTTTCCCTCAGATCCATCACCAATTTCCCATTGACCTTAACATTAGGCGGAGGTGTATTTTTTTCATCTTTGCAGCCCTAATCTTATACACCACCCCAAAAGGATCTTCATTGCCAACTTTGAGTTCTTGAAAAACAATTGGACTTTGAACTACTGGAATAATCGTAAATTTGGCTTAGGATGTGCTGCTACTTGTGTGTGGTGGCGTATTCTGCTACTACTAGCAGTGGCCTCCTGCCATGAATAGAAACGAGTCCCTTGTGTATTCAAGGTAGCGTCCAAATGTTTTCTTACACCTGTAAACTGAATGAACTGGCTAATGATGAATGACTATGAGAACTGTACTGTGTAAGGTAATATTTTCTTGCATTATTTCTAACTGCCTTCATACAAAATGTATCAGTTTATTATGTATACGAATCTTATTCCTGAAAAAGTGTCAGCACAAAAAAACTACACCATCCTTGGGGTTCGGCAAAAATGAAATAATATGGCCAAAATTATTAAACCATCTTTTTTAATGCTGTACAAGTTCTATTGCCCAAAATTGATGAGCATAATAATTTGATGGCTGTGTATTCATCATATTAAAGTACAAATACAATATAGTTCTGCTACGTATTTCCTATTACATCAGTAAAAAAAATTATTATCCTGCGTAGTTATTGTATGCTGTGTGATTATGTCTCACATTTAATGAAAAATTTTTGTTCAGTTTAAAATGGAACACATGAAAAAGCTGAGAAGAATGTGACATACTATATTAGTAAATGGGTGCAGTGGTTGCAATAGTTGCAGTTAAGAGCACGTAATTTTTAAACTATTTTAAAATTTGTAATTTGTTTAATTGAACTTCATTGTACATTTTACAGATTTGTAGTTTTGGAAGCCTCGCTGCAGGTTCAGGAATGGGAAACTTGTTAAACAATTACTGCCACAACACACTAGATTTTTTTGTCACCATTTCACAGCTGAATATTTTATTTTGAACTATTTTTAGGTTGGAATTCATGGAGTTTTGGATTCCTTACGCATGCTGAAATTTTACAAGAATATCTCAAGACATTTCAGTGCATAAAGAACAAACTTGAAAACTATTGACAATAAATAAACATGCAAAGAATGCAGTATCACAAATAAAATCTCACGGAAACTACAAAGCCATCTCACACACAACAGTCCGTAGAGGCCATTAGTACTAACAGTAATTACATTAATGTTCTCGTGGTTTGCGGTGACCCTGAAACGCAAACTCCAAAGAGTTTGTACGATCTACAGAACGTAATACGCCATAAATAAGAATATTTGCTTCTATGAAATTTACATTATGAGAACAAATTTATATAAAATATGTATATATACATTACAATAAATAAAACCTTTTTTTATTTTTAACTCCGGACATTTAAAAGATAGCTAACAGACCAAATGTTCCCAATGTAACATCGTGACTACAAAGTATGTTAAAAATTGGGAATAGGTTTGGCTAAGCGGTAACTTGCACGTTGCCAGTGCGTCAACCATAATAGAATTAGACTGAAGTCCGTACTAAAATTATTGCCAGTAGTTAAGATTTAGGTCTGAAGAGTACTACAACCAACAAATTTGTTTTAGTTTACTTAATGAACTATGATTTTTTCAGAACTTCAACAAGCGCAAGCACCCAATTACTTTATTAACAGAGCAATAACTACTAAAATTTGGATACTGTCAACAGTGAGAAACAACACAGGCTCTATTTGCGGTTGTACTCATAAAGGGATACTTTCTCTAGGTATTAGGAGATTCTCACCATTTTTATTTACAATATAATTCCATAAGGTTGCACAAACTCTCTGTAATAGGCAGCACTACTTAAAACCCTATAATAAAATAAGGAAGTAAAATGCTTTATTGTTTTATGCATTACTTATAAGACCCATGTGTAAAAATATTTGTAAAGGCATTGTGTTGCAGAAATGCAAAATGTTTAGTTTGGGTTTAAATTGTTAAAGGCAAAGAGTAATGTTTTTTATTTATTCGTTGTGCTGAACTTATTAGAAATAATCTTTTGATTGGAAATTATATTAAAAATTTTAATAAGCTAATTTATGGAATGTTTTGTGCATTTATGGCATTTGCGTGAATTCAAGGATTTATTTCACACACTTGCGTACATTATTGTGATACAAATTTAGTTAACATAAATATTCAGTTTGTTCTACCCGTAAGTATGGTCATATACAATATTTGCAGTTCATAGATACTAAGAGCGCTTTCGAAAGTCCTGCTTATTTTCTACCTTCATCTTGTTTCATATCCTTCCGTCATACAAGTACAAAGATCGTCATGTGACATTTATAAGTAAGGCCGTGTCCCAATTCCCCTAGTACGCTCTCGCCTACTCTCAACATCATAGAGAGACCTCTCTGATATTTTATTTCAAGATAGATTGCTTGAGAGGAAGAGTGAGCAATAATGTTTACCATTTACTTTATCTCGCACTCTCTAAGGCAGCCATATTGTTATGAAGTTAAATTAAAAATTTCAGGCGTTTGTTTCTTGTAAATTGTAATCCAAATGTTCTAATCAATTATAATAATTGCAAAATTCATAGTATTAATGAAATTAACATCCCATATACAAAATTAATTATTATGGTTATTTTAATGTTTGTTTATAGTAGGTTATTGGCTTTACAGTCGATAGTACAATTTTGAAATAAATGAATGTGTATGTGCAATCACATTGAGTAAATACTTCAAAACACATTGTTTATTTATTACGGAAAATTGGAGTGACCATTAGGCACTATGCAAATATTTAGCACCGTTTATTTATTTTTCCCTCTCAGAAACAATAGCGATGGCGCCCGAAAACTCACAAATAGTGGACATCTCAAATCTTTCATAGTAGATGAGAGTGTGCGAAAGTGAGTGTGAGAGTAGAGATAGAGAGAGAGAGAGTGTGTGAGAGTGGAGAGAGAGAAAGAGAGAGAGAGAGAGAGGAGCGTGTGCACACTTTTTAATTAGATTGCGACAACAAGTAATACCTATTACGGTTAACAATATAAATGTGTACAGTTGTGATTAATTGAATTGTTCTTAATTTAATATGTGTACTAAATAACCATAATTTATCAAGCACTCGTGTTTATTTTGATTTTCCTTGAACTGGCAATATGAACTACAATGAAATGTGTGCCAATTGTGATAACACAATGTAACTGCTAAGTTACAAGTATAAATATAAAAAGCCAGATGCATCGAGTATGTGACCTTTACTAGCATAAATTTTTTCAAAATTGCTCTACCACATAATAGTGCAGCTAGAATACATGCCACTTAGAACTGGCATGTGCCATCGGTCATTTAGCTGATTGCATCAGGGGGATTGGAATGTCTGTACCTAATGGCACTGTTCTTGTGAGGAGCCTTCCTGCCAGCTGGGATACCCCATATATACATACATGCACTGTTGCAGTCTCAACAGATGATGTCTACGTCATTCTCGGGTGTGTGTTTCTAGAAGCTCGTAACACTAGTATTGTAAAGATAATTGACAGCACTACTACATCATGTATTATTCCTACAATTTTAGGGCGTTGTACTGTAAAAACTGCTATTTAGTTAAACATGTGCCTGACAGTACAGTACTAGGGAGAGGATGTTCAGTGGCATTCAGCAGTCGATAGACAAGGCTTTCTCACATGCTTGTCTCCCACTGCAAATTGATTGCACTGTAGATAAATTTGACATATTTATGTAAACGTAAATTAATAGTAATCTACATGCTAATTATTTTGACATCCTTAATATAATAAGCACTTGTTGCAGTCATACAATATAGAATTTGCAAACTAGCTCACACCGATTATTTTGCTTGTTTCTGTATGTCTGTTACCTAAAATTTTCGAATGGTAGAGGTAATTTTGAACAGGAAAAGCTGTTAAAATAATTGCCCTTTTTTATTGATAAGTAGGTAGAAAACAATCTCCCATATTTGCATATATATAGAAAACTTCTAAACAAATTAATGATTGTTATTGTTTATTGTGTGAAGAAACTGATGTTACGTTATGGTTTATTTTTTTCTGATTTTGTTTTTCCTGAAATTGCGATGCTTGTGATGCTAAAATTGATTTTGATTTACTGGCGGGAGCTACAGAGGTACCACATAATTAAAAATTAATTATTTATAAGAATTTAAACACGAACAATTTTCTGTAGCTGAACACCATGCCTTCACACTTTTCATTTCTTTTTGATTGTAATGTTATTTATTTACTTCTTACAGGTGCAAACTTTTTTCAGATTTTAATCACCTTCAAAACTGCATGGTAATGTATGTGTAGTTATCCTAACCAAAGATGTTTGTCAAACTAAAAATATATGTTTGTCAAACTTATTATTATGTGTTGTTTACTTTGTTATCTGGCTCTTACAACGTATTTTCAAACGACACATGCCATCCTCTCCCATCAGCTAATAGAGGATCAAGGTTAACAGCTAAATACTAAACTGCATATTTCCATTCAACTGCTGTTGTAACAATAGATTGTTTAATTTGCCATAAATAATTCCCAGCAAAAATCAGTTGTCAGAATATCAGTTAGTGATATCAATGCACATGCACAGCATTCTTATTTCTGCTTTTAAAATCAAATGTAGTAAGTTTTCGTTCATCCTCATTCATCTAATGAAAGGGGACGGGAACATTTTTTATGCCAAAGAGCACCAATAGCCAAGTTCGCCCCTGCTGGTGTGTTTACAACAGTGATTTGTAAGTGCATTTTTAATATTTTAGTAGGTAGAAGGGTACATCAAATTACTGTATTGTTACAATTTTCTAAAAAGTTAGTGAGCTAAACCAGGTTCGTTAAGGGATAGAGGTCTTAATAAAATAAAATAATTAATTACAGATTTCTAATTTATTCAAAATAATTATAACCAACAATTCTTTTGACTCAATACCTCAGAATCAACTGTTATCACTCAATATTTACAATTAATGATTCAAATCAACATAATTTACAATTACCTCAAACCAACTAATGTAATTAAATAACTAAAATCAGTCCCAATAAACAGTGTATCAAAACCTATTCAAATACTTCATAAATTATACGTCCATATTTGACAGTTGCAATATTTACATTAAGTCCATATCACATGGTCAATCAGTCCCACCTCAGTTGAGTCCAGATCCCACCAGTCCGCAATGTTCTTAAGTTCTCCGAATGCCCTCATGCACAGTAGTCTTTACTCATCGGGTTTCACGTCCTTTGTCCATTCGCACCACAAACACCTCGTCCTCCGTCACCTTGAAATCTCCCATCGTCGTCCGTCCTCTTAACCTATGCCTCTCGCCACATTCAACTTTGTCTGGTTACTGCACTCTGCAGAAGGCTTCTACCAAGACTCCCGACCCTGTGGCCACTGCAATATGTATATGGTCATTGGCCATCTCCCAGAATTTCTCTAAATGCAGCGTTGCGCCAAGGGTTGTAGTTCCCTGAATATTATTGCGCTTCCTCTAAACTCATCAGCTTCTCTAGCAGAGGAGGGAGGAGGGACTGTGATGCCAGCCAGGTCGCAGCTGTCAATCATTCCCCCGGCGAGTGGGTCTGCGTGGGGGGAGGGGAGGGTTGAGGTGGGTCACTACCCACAGAGCCAGACTGTGCACACTTGGAGTTCGCACCTCGTGCATCAGTCAGCACATAACAGTATCTTCTGTTTCGACTTTCGGAAAATTAAATACCGGTGAAAATTTACCATTGAAGACATCATCATGTTGAAAGGACTTGGCTATTACTTATGTTAATTTGAATACCCTTTTCTCTTTTTTTTTTTTTTTTTTTTGTTTTCCGAAGCCATTTCTCTCTTATTTTTTAAATAGTGCAGTGAACAATGCATGCTGATCGCATGGCCATTTCATTTAGCGTATTACGGATGTCTGAGAAGGCTGTCAAGAAGGCCAGTTTCAAGCTATTGTAAACTAATAAGAATATTTCAAGTATTTGTTGGTTGCCGCGTATCGAGGATGAGATATTATTTCTGACAATGGTTTATCACGGGAAAAGTTAACTGTTCGCTAGGATTCAAAGAACTGCACACATGTCCCAACAGTTTTATTTCCTTATTGGCCATCATGCATGCATGAATCAACTATCCCAATTCACTAAACAATGGAATTTCTGATTCTCTAAAGCGGAACCTTTGTGATTGGTCTACAACGATTTTAGCCAAGTCAAAACTTTAATCACCCAATGATAAATTTTAAAACCATCTAGAGTGTTACTGTAGATATGTTTGCTCAAAAATGATCTTTAAGCCTTCGGTATTCACCTGACAAAATAATACAAAAACCGATATAATCTCAGATAAGATATTTATTAGTACAATGTACAATGTTGGAATCGTCCAAAAAAACTAGTCTTTATTTGCAGAAATTATCAATTAAATACGGAAATACTAATTTACAGAATTGTCTCATACTTCTTAATAATATGAAGAGATGTCTAGGTTTCCTTTTGCATGATTAACGAGGATTTTCAAAATGGTATAAAAATTTTCAGGCTATCAGGCATTGCAGAATAACGTTTCCATAGCTTTGGATGGCGTATGTTACATGCTTCTTAGATAACTATAAGTGGCATAGATAATAAATTATAACTTATAGAAAATAGCACACCCATGTATTAGCTGGGATTCGCGCCCACAGACAACCTCTGCCACATTTTACGTTTTGCTCACAGATATTTTATGAGCCGTGAGGTGGGTGATAAAGATAAATATTTTAAATGTGGAAATCATGAAGCATTAAAAAAGTTTAACATGAAGTGTATAGATTCGGAAACAAAACAATTATCTGGGAATGTCTCCCAAAACTGAGTTGAGAATACCTTGAGTCAGGTAAATTACAAAGTTAAATAACTATTTATTTAACAGCCACAGTTTAAAACATTTTAAATGATGTTTAATCTACTCTAGGGCTGAGCTTCGACTTTCATGTACCGATATCCATTAACTCTATTTTGGAAGAATACACTGAAACATTTTTCCAATAAATATTTAACACCTGGCGAAGAGCTGTCAAAAAAATCATTATTTGCTGTGATTAATGGGTAGTTATCTGCATTATTAAGCAATTTAAAATGTGAGTACTGTCAGTAGCCAAACCGTGTAAATATCAGGTATAGTACAAATAAAATTTGTGGCCATTGTTTTTGAAAATACACACTGATGCTAGGAACATGCAATTATTTGGATATAAATCAATATTTGTAACAAAGTATTTTGGTAGTATTTTTTATTAAAATATTTTCGAAGAAATTCTTTTTCCTACCTACTGTTAGTCTTATGTATTTACATTTCTATGGCCAGTATTAATAGTCGTGTATCAGCACTTGAAGCTGGTTTTGAGGAGAGATGTTAAATAAACGCATCTTGTGATAATTTTTTTAACTTGCGCAGAAGTAAGTCTCAGCTGAGTGTGTTTTCACAATTTCATTCTTGAGATTAGAGTTTATTAATGGTTATTGAATCTAGTATCATGAGCAAGAAAAAATCTTGTTTCGTGTAAATAATGTCTGCATGTGACCTGAGACTCAGACTTGTGCACGTTTTTAGATTATATGTGACACATTTATTTATAGTTAATACTAAAATGTATTTGCCTTGTATTGCGTGAAAATTATTTGATTTTTATGATTGCAGTGAGTGTAACCATAATTATAATGAAATGCCAATTTTTCCGATTGATACAACAGTGCATTTGCAATGCTACATACCATATATCACAATATAAAAGTAATTAATTGATAAATTCCCTGTTTTTGGTTGGAAGCATAGTTTACGACAATGCTGTTTCGATAATTATTTTCAATAAGAATGTACCAAAGTAAACAATCTTAATGTTTTTACAATATTTGTTTCACATTTCCAAAATGCATTTGACACTTAGTACTACCTATCGATAATTGTTCAAACTAGGTTTCTTTTGCAAATTTATGGAAAGGTATTGACAATTTTAGCATTCAAATTTTTATTGCAGATACAGACATTTAATTCAGAAATGTTATTACTGTTGTGTATTACGACAATGTACATTTACATAGGGTATTCACAGTAAAGTGAGCATTTTTTGAAGGCCTCTCATTTGGAATAATAGTCAATAAATATATTTTATTATAGCCTTATACATTAACTTTCGAGTCCAGTGAAATACATACACAGTTGATTATTATCTAAATGGCAATATTTATTTTAAAAAGTGGCGGAAGGATAATAATGGTTAAAAGGGAAAAATAACTAGGACCTCAAAAGTGCTCACTTTACCCTGAACAGCCTATATACATGTAATTGTATCTATAAAACAGCAAATTTTGTGGAATTAAAATTGAAATCTTGCTCTTTTTGTGCAGAAATTATGAAAATCTAAGCTTCTAGCTGTTTGCTTGGTTTTTTTCTAAATAAATGTGAATCACAAATTATTCTCAAGTATCTATTTCTATTTTACAAGTAGAATTGTTAATGTGTTTCCAACACCATGTAATTTTTACTTTTAAATGCGCTGTTCAGCATAAGTAATGAGGAAAAAACTTTTATGAACACAAAAAACAGTGGAGTGTAGCAGCAGAGAAGCATGCTTTGAAGATACCTTTGCGAGGCTGTACAAAAAAAAAATAAAAACTAATATCAGTTGAGTAGAGAAGTTGGAAAATAATATCAACTAAGTACATCTTGAGAAGTAATTATTAATTCACTTGAGTCTCAAGACTAGAAACTCATCTGAAGACTCTATCACCTGAAACATTTTCAAGAAGAAGCCTGAGTAATGACAATTAACATAGCCCTATCTATGTTTTCTGTATCGATGTACAAAGGTATGTGTACCTTGTAGCATGTCTCCCCACTGTTATTTTCCATTTCATGATAGTGTACATATTGACAGACATAGTGACAAAGTAAAGGGCACATAGATAGTAAAATCTACCATTTGAAAAGTACTGTATCAGGTGGAATATTTCTTGATTGAAATTGGGTGTACACTTTTATAGCAAATGATTGTAATAATAACATTTATCACGACTTTATAGTTAAGTTTTTTGTTCTAGTGCTTATGATATTTAGAATGAAAATGTTACAGTTAAAGAATTAATTTATTACAGAACACACAGTATATATATGAAGAACTATAATGCCTCAATAAATTATAAACTTTTTATTCTGTCCACTTTAAGTAAGAACACTAGAATTGGAATGATAGTGTTTGACTAGTATTCCTGGTAAACAGCTCAGAGTTGCTTCCTGAGGTTGGCCATCAGGCTCACTGTTCTGGGAAGGTGGAGTCCTAACGGAAGGTCATTATCTCCTGACTACCACAGCTCACATGACTACCACAGCTCACACTTGCTGCCCACATCTCCTCCCACTCCCGTGGGCAACCTAAAGGTCTGTGTACCACCAGTTGTATACACCTCAGGCAAAATTCTACCTCCAGCAACTGCCTGTAGCACCATCTCTCGAGTGCGAAACTATTTAAATCTGACTTCCATTAAACCTTAATACGGACCCGGTGTCCAAAGGCGTCATTCTCTTTCACATTTTAGTGCTAGCGAGGGCCCCTGTTTAATTATTGCACTAACATACTGTTGAGTTCCTGTATGTTTATTCACATTATTGTTGATAATAGCAGCTACATTTTAAGAATATGACAAAATTTGCTACTTGCAGTTAACGAGGTTACCTAAATCGCTCCCCAGAAAGCACAGAAACTGAATCAAGCACGCAAATTCAATTACTCAAACAAGTGTGTTGGAATGCTTCTGTATTTGACAAGCACCAAGTGAGCAAGTAAGTTAAGAGAATCAGGGTTCTATAGGTTTGTCAACACCATCGGATACGAAGACATAATAAGAAATCTGTGGCGGTGCGGATCTATAGTGTAATAGGAGTGGCTGTTCCAAAAGGAATGAAACTTCTCACATACGCAGCAGTACATGAAATGCCCAGTAAATATCTTAAGCATGATCCTAAATAAAAATGGTTCTGAGTGTGTTAACGAGGTGAGGAGACTTGTAGGTGACAAATATAACAGTAGTTCCTTTTGTGACATTACTCATGTTTTGCAGCACTGCTAATCTGTTCTACACTTAACAGAACACTGGCAGAAAACATGCATCATACATAGAAACAGACTGGACTACACTACAGTAAATTAAACTAGCAGAGAAATTCATTACAGGGTTAACTGGAAAATAAATTGGAATACCAGTTTGAAAGACACTGGAGAAAAAAAAAAATAATAATCGAGAAAATAAGTGTGAGCTGCTTTAGTACTAAAGTAAGTTAAACACTAACAGTATAAAAAATATGTCATCTGAGATAATAATTCCATTTGTCAGCCTTCGAAAACAGACTGAAAATGAACACATAAGGCATTAGTGTAGCTCGTGCTCTTGCTGAAAATCATTGTTCAGGGTATTGTGTTGGGAAAAATTGAGTTAGTCTCGTTAATGAGTTATCAGTTAATTTAGATGGAAAATGGGAATTCCAAACATTCTCTGCTCACGTGAAAAATATAATTAGCAGAAATATTGTGCCACAGGTGGTAGTAAGCATACAGCTTATGCCAAGGTTAGTGCTGGTCCAGGAAAATATAAATTAATCTCACAGGATCCTCTTTTTTCTTGCAATTTCACGATACCCTTCCTTGCATGACTCACGGGTCTCAGGTGCCTCTAAAGTACTTTGCACCTTAACAAATACAAGCGGACTATAACACTCATATATTTGCACTATCGGTTTGTGAGGACATCGCCTGATCAGGCTCTCTTCATTATGTCACACTGGCTGCACCTCTTAATTTCTTCATAATCCTGGTTAAAAAATTTGCAACTCTACAATATTTCCTATATATTAAACAAATAAAATAAATTTAGTGTTAATAATTTTGTTTGCAACCTTTGGCTCTGAGTATTGTAGAATATAGTTTTAATTGCAGGTAATGCTACCAGCGGCAGTAGTTTGATAATAATTCTTTCCTGGCTGTTGGTGGACCCACATGCACTTGTCATCACAAAAGTAGTGCTCTACTCTATAAAAAGGGCATCAAAAGTCGCCTTATATTTAAGTGGTTGTTTCTAGTGTAGATTAGCATCACTGCAGAGTGATAGCCTGCCGCATGGAATGTTAGTTATGAAGTTCGATAAAGCCGTGCCTCAATGCAGCCTGCCGGGTGAAGATCTTTCGAGAAGGATTTTATTGCATTATAGAAGTGGAAAAAAGAATGAGGAGAGGAGAACCAGCTATTCCGAAAAAGTTATGAGATATGAGCCCAAGTACGGAGCACACTACCGTACCTCCCAGAGCTGATTACAGAATTAAATATGCCTATCCGTAAATTGTAGCATTGACAGGTAACACATACTGAAAGTCGTATCTGTTTTTTGCGCCATTGATATCATCTGAATTATTATAGTTAATATAATATTGTAATAAAAATATATTTATGACCGTAAAAAAGAAAACTTTTTACAAACACCAGAAATGCTCACAATTATGTGTTTATTCACTAACACACCTAACAAAAAAATCTTCTTAGGCACAAAATGTATGATTTTTAATGTCTGGTGAGTGTAACGTCTCGCATGTATCACATGAGGTAGTATTTTTTGCCCGACTAACACTGCAGACTGAAGAGCGGAAATAAGACCCAGAATGTAAGGGACCACCAATAAGAACTTACCACCTTTCAGCTTTTCTGTTGGTACACCCTGGCAGATACTTAGACACCTGCTCAGCAATGTATAAGTTAACAAACTGAAAATAAAACACAATAACTAGCTACTGATAGGCTACTAGAAATAAAAACAGTGCCAGCTCAGAGTTCCTCAAATATTTAATAAAACGGATGGAAGGAAGTTTAGGAATAATAGAATGATAAGACATATTTTCAGGGGTAAGTATGAATCTCAAAGGGATAGACTTTGCAATTCAATAAATTATACAGGTGATTAATTCCAACAATAGCTAGCAAATTTTATGTCAGAGTAAGGCAAATAAAGTTTTCTCAATAGAATAATTGGATTGCAAATAAATTTTCTAAATAGAATTTTACAAATTTTACTCAGTCTCATTCATTAATATCTTAATATCACTCAGAGAGTTTGTGTTATCTTTGTGCAACTGGTATAAAAATGCAATTATTAATTGGTGCAGAATAAAAAAATTACTTGTAAATTGAAATGAGCTGCATGCTGTAGAAATAATTCAGACTTAGTAGGAACTATCATATCCACTGCTGTAGTGGTCTCTCTTCTGTTCTTGATATGAACAACATTTTTTTCCTGCATGAGAAGTTCACGGGCTTATATTTGAACATCACAGCCCTTGCGATAAACAAACATGACTAGCTCTTCTTTTAACAGTTTAAAAACATTTGCAGAGAAACTAAAAATTTCTCAACAATCTTGTTTTAAATCTGGTTTTCTTATATGCTTGCTAGTTTTGCCTCAGAAATTAAAAAAAAAAAAATTAGTTTTAACTATACAAAATATTGGCAACTTTTTCTCTGCTAGAAAAATTAATTTCTTTACAAATTATTATTTAACACTAAATTCCCATCACATGTAAATAAATTGAATTGACATTTCTGATGGAAGATAAAATCCTAACCTACAATAAAATAAATAAATATATTTCCCACTGCATACACATGTGGTTTTTAGGTTATATAAAAAAACTACAATTTCTATTGATGAAAATAATTAATAAAATAAGAATATATTTATAATGTGTTACAAGCATGATTAAGATTTGCTAATTCCATTTCATGGCTGAAAACTTTCTTTAATGATTCATCAAACATTACGAAATTCAATTAATTTTATGTACAATACTTAATATTATTTAAGTATACTTTCTTTATTCACAATTTATTGATTTCTGCAGTTTGTTTTTTTGGTAATTTTAATGACGCCAGTCTGTTGGAACATAACTGTTATTATACAGAATGATTCATGATGAGTTACCACCACTCACAGGGCTTATCCTTACATCATTTGAAGCAAAATATGTCATATAAATGTGGGTCCTATTACCAATATTTACAGAGTAATTCGACAATAAGCATAGCCACCCTACAGTGGAAAGGAGTTTTCAACACCGTTTGAGTATCAATGTGTGGTGTGGTGTCCTACATGATTAGCTTATTGGGCCATTCATTTTCCCGGGATGCTTGACTGGTATGGTGTATCTGCAATGTGTTCACTGTTAACATCTTGCCTGCAACATCTTGAACAGCACAGGCAAAATGTTGTACATAACCTTGCCTGTGGGCCAGCCTTAACAAGTCGTGAAAAGATTAAATATGTGACTTTAAATAGAAGAATACAACAGTGATGTGATTACTGAATAATAATTATGTAGTTATTCAAATATTTTATTTTACCTTTAAACATACATTTTTAAGTGAATGGAACTGAAATATAATGTAGGGAGACTGCTGCCTAGCAAAGCTTGCTACCCTACTCAAAAGAAAGTCCTTTTGTTCCAATTATACTCAAGGATATTCATGAATTCTGATGAGATTAGAATAAAGCAGCAGCATAATTAAGACAGCATGGAAATACAAATAACCCAAATATTCCCACATTATTTACATATCAGAATCCTTTCCGTGATTTGAAAAATATCATTATCAACCAAAACCTAGGACAGATCACAGTGGGCCCATTGCCATCTATAGTCGAAGCCGGAGTGTGCAAGTGTATAGTAGCTACGAGTTATGGGAATCTCTATCTCCTGCCTAGCAAAAGCACGGCCATCCGGTTATATACCGTATGGCATGAGAGCTCGACGGCAGTGTAGAAATGTGGCAATGCCGCGCCACATGCCGGTCGTGCTCCACTCCCCTCAGGTATCATCTAGAT
The DNA here is from genome assembly GCA_002778355.1 of Clitarchus hookeri. NCBI lineage: Eukaryota > Metazoa > Arthropoda > Insecta > Phasmatodea > Phasmatidae > Clitarchus > Clitarchus hookeri. Next base: position 165,145 of record NQII01003311.1, read on the forward strand.
GATCAGGTGCTCTTGTGAACACATGCTCCATTCTGTTGTCCATGTTTGTTTTTTATTGATAGGTGTGCTTATTGCTGAAGGCCTAAGCTTTACTTGCAAAATTTGTCTTCTAACGAAGAAACAAAAGACCATCACTTTTTCATCATAGTTATGAGCTTTGATAAATGTTTCTGTTGATGGATTGCACACTTAAATCGGTGTATGTTGAATAAGTAGGGAACTAGTGAAGCATAGTTGATAACAATGTATAAAAACAGCTTAAATTGTTTATCAAACATGTATTGAGTAACTTTTTGGACAACTTCAGGACCAATCATTTATCTCATACAACTACAATTCCTTGTGGATACGGATTATATAATATATTAAAACTGGAGAGTCGTACTGAATAAAAGTATAAAAAAAGAAACAGTTATTGACTTAAATAAAGAAGAATGGTTCTGTAATGTTATTTTGTAATGGATGTAATTGACAGCAAACTTTTAAAAACTGTCAGACCTAATGAATATTTAGTTGGTACTAAACTTTGTCCGACACACTCTGTTGCAAAATAAAAAATAAAAAATACAAATAAAATAGTATATGATACCAAATTTTATTTCAGAACCAAAATCTCTGTCACGGGGTGTGTGTGTCCTGGAAGGGGAATGTCACAACCTTCTGATTCAGAACGTTTTTTTTTTTTAAATTTTATTTTGAAAATTACAGAATAGCGATTCCCACCTTTGAAAGTAGTTAAAAATTAAAATATGATAGTTCAATAATTGCATTATACCAAAAGACAGATAAGTGTTTAAGGGGAGGTTTATTCATTTTTAAAACGACTGTAGTTATCTAAGTTTGAGGATTGTAAATCTCATAGATACCTATATAATCCACAGCATTCTGTTTAAAAAAAGAAGAGGAAAACTAATACAAATTAAGATATAATCCAAATATCAATTTTTTTTTTTACTTTTTACTCCCTTATATGTAAAACATGTGCTAAAAAAACAATACTTTATTAATGGTAGGCCCTTCCTAATTTTATAGCTAAAACAACCAATGGCTTTACCTAACATTACAATGTGGCCATGGTAGTGTAGTGGTTAGACTACTTGTCTCCCACCTAGGCGAACCGGATTCGATTCCCGGCACTGTCGCTTCCAAATTTTTGCATGTGGAAATTGTGGCAGATGATGCTGCTGGTCGGTAGTTTTTCTCGGGAATCTGAATCTCCAGTTTCCCCCGCCTTTTCATTATGGTCCTTTCAACTCATCTTGCTTTACTCTCATCTGCTCTCAAGACCTCGATGTTAAGAGTAACCCAAATCTCTCAAACTCATATTATAGTAGCTGTGGGTAGTTTCGAGCACCCTTCTTTTAAACGTGTGGTAAATCTTTTCTTACTGATGTGGACAGAAAACCAGAAAATTTAGCTTCTGTAATAGAGAATGTCAATAAATTGTTTTTAGCTATCGGTCATCAATTCCATTAACAATATACCATTCATTCATATGTCACCAATTTGGGTAATTATTTCTGTTTTAAAGTATGTTTTCCATTTAAAGTAGTAGGCCTATTCCAATTTCAAGAATGAAAGTATGCGAGTGTGCATTTTGCTTTGTGTGGGTGTATATATATATATCAGGTACAAACCTGAAAACAGGCCATCTTGAAGGAGACAAAGATGCGAGGCAAGATTAAGGAAGAAGCAGGGCAGGCCTTTATCGGTTGCCGCCCGCATATATTTTCAGGTTAAATATTTTCAACTACAGTGTGTGTTTAAATGTTCAGGGGCTATAATTGCACTACTGGTCTGAGAGCCTGAATAGGGAAGCTCGCGATAAGAAATCCTTCTACATCCAGGGGGATGCGACTGCCTACAATGAGATTGCCAAGATTGCCAAGAACTTCAAGAATTCTTCATTTTCAAATTATATTCAACTAAGTCTATGAACTATGTTATTAATGAACAGAGACAAAAGTTTATATTCAAGTTGAACTGAAAACTCATTTAATTTTACTATGGACACCTTGGCATTAATATTCTTTTGCGTAAAATACTGAGCTAGTATGGAGCAAAGAGACTAATTAATTAATTAGTATTTGTTGAAGTTAGAAATTTTAATGACCAGACATAAAGTAAATGGATTACTTCAGTCATGAGAGAGGCTAGTGATGCTGAAGCCACAGATAAAATCATGTCTGCAAATTGATTAAAAGATGCCTGTCTATCAGAATGATTTGGTTATCAGAAAGCTAATTAAATTCCACATTTTTTTCTGTAACGTGTATGCTGAGTAATTTATTTCCAGTAACAGTAAATATTTTTCCTAGTGATATTTCTTGATGTTTGGCAATTGAATTGTGTTATGTTGTTGGTGAATAAATCATCTGACTCACGCATAAGATCATATATCTGTTGAACTCTGTGTCTCTACACTGCATTAAATATATCCATTCTTATATGTTTATGTTACTTAACAAAGTTGTTACATGTGGCACTGTACGTGGGCCCTACTAAATGTACATGTACACATATTGTAGTGTATGAGCTACATAATTTGGCGTCTACAATTTGAGATGATCTATACTATGCACAGAGGCTGACATAGCTTCACTACACAGCTTAAATTGTGTGGTACATACGTCGACTCCAACAGATCATTGTCATATCTAACTGAGGAGTATTAATATCTATGTTATCTTCAAAGTATCTTTCCATTAAACCGTCTGTAAACAAAAAAAATGTGATACATGACTTTCCCTCTTATCATTATTAGGCCTACATCCTATTACTTCGAATCAGCACGTTGATTACCCGTTTCCACCCTCCACCCTAAAATTTGACCCATAAAAGAATTCAGCATGCATTTTCACCAACATAATGCAGTACAGCATCCTGCATTCCAGACAGTTTGCCACGCCATACGTCCACCGCATCAACAGGCACCAGTGTGCCCTCACTGCACAGTGCAGTGCCATTGCAGTATAGTATGATAGCAGAAGAGTGCAGAGTAGAGCCGCGCAACTTAATACCACCTCCACCCACTCCGGGCGGGCGAGGATGCATTAGGACGGACACAGCACACCTTAAATCTAGGGATATTTAAGATCAAATATTTAAAAGCAAAAGAAGGACACACCAGGCATGTGGATGCTCAAAGATGCCCGTATAAGCGCTTCAGTGTTTAGTTATGTTTATTTGAAAATTCATTTATTTTTCACCTCAGCTGTTTACCCTCATTTCATACCATCCATATTTAAATAGTATTTGTCCATATGTAGTGTAATATTATGTATTTATTTATTCATGATATAAGGAAGGGTTCATGTCCATTTATTTGTGCAAGTGTTTTAGTTCAATAGAAAGTAGTACAGGGCGAGCCGCATGCCACCATAGTCCGCTCCTCGGGAGTTTGCCAGATTCAGTTACCATTGAGTGTATCAAGGAGTAGGCACACACCGCATTGCGCTCCGGGTGCTTTCACGTTTTCACGCCAAACATCTTTAGCCGCAATAGTCTGATGTAACTTAGTGAAACCTGTTGGTTTCTGCAACCGGAGATGCCATCCCTTCTTCGCTGGGAATAGCATTACCCATGGAAGCTTTACACACCAGTAATTCATTGTTGTGCACACCTGTGTGCTTTCGCAGTTTTGCGTAGCTGGCGGGCTGCTGGCCAGGACCCATGTAAAGTTTTCACCTAGAGTGATGTAAAGTTTTGTGTAAGATCAATTACACACAAGTTTTCAGACTTTGTGCTTTTCATTTCAAGCACTGCCTTCGGGCGTTTCGGGGTCCGGGTACCCTACAACCTGCTTTCACCGTAATTTCACGTAATCAATCTTAATAACCAGCATACTCAACACCATCTTTTATCAGTAAAATACATGTGGGTCAGCCTAAATAGGCCCACTTAATTCCAACTTAAGTATCAGGCATAAGAAACGCCTGGTTTTCATGTACACAGGGGCTCGTTCATCCAACAATTTCACTGAGAGACTGTGCATGTCCGGGTGAACAGCCCACCGTACCCTGAGATCATCATCAGCAATCGACACTGCCTGCCGACGGTGTCTGGCACCTAGTTGGGCATCCAACTCCAAACCCACCTAGCATTATTTTTCACCCTCCCTCAAAACTTCCATTAAACCAACACCACGCAGCCAACAGGCATTAAATTGGCGCCCAACTTTGTCGCAAATTCTTATTTCAGTTGTCTGATGTCCTACACAATTTAACCGGTGTTAAATTGTCGCCCTACTGTGTGGCATGCCTTTCCCTCGTCATTCCTCACACAACCCAAGAAACTTCAAAATCTCCCAACACCTCAACCCCGCTTTGAGCAATTTTCCAACCTATTTTTCCCCTTCATAACATAAAGAACTCGTCAGGAGCAGTGTGATCAACCTGGGATAACGCTCTGATGCCAGCCAGACGCCAGAACGACGCACAGAGATGCCACACCATGTGGCATAAAAAGCACACCTTAAGCCACCATTACATTAACGGTGCAGGGGACATGCCGTGAGTCGACCATAACGGGACAGCAAGGCACCACCATCCCTCCCCCTCCGGCACCATGAACTGCACAGCAGAGCGGGTGCGTGCACCTGCACTCACCCCCTCCCTTGTTTCAGCACCATAACACCAGCTTGGAGTATCGATTGGCACAGGAGGCTGTGTGTGCAGGCGCACACACCCCTTCCAATGCCGGGTGGAACACCCCTCCAAGAAGGCACAGGGAGGTCAGCTGCGAGGAGCAGGCCGTGGCCTTGACCCCCACTGCCGGGTTCGGCTTCCGTGCCGCAACTATGAAAAATTGCTGGTCTGACACCTGCAGGCGTCCAGACGCCTCTGTGTTGGCAATGCTTGTGCCCACATCCCACAGGATGTAATGGCCAAGTAGAAATTAGGCACAACATATTGCAAGTGCACTTTTAAGACTAGCCCAAAGAGCAAAAGTGCTGTGAACAACCGCAAACTCATGGACAGCTCCAATGTGATAAACCAAATTCAAAGCCAGTACAAATTTATACTTTTGGACAATACCAGTCAACAGAATTCAAACATTCAGCTCCCAATCAACAACATTTTGTGAGCCAGTTTACTGTGCCTGGGCCAAGGTATCCCTACTCTCCAGTGTACTTTGTGCCTACAGCATTACCATTCAACGTGCCAAACTGCGACTGAACTCGCGACTGTACAAAACTGGAACTCTCAGTGCTCACAGAGTCATAGTAATAACAATCAATTGAACACTTTTACAGTGTACAAAGATTTATTAACTGTTCCAGACTGTCAACCAACGTAATGTCACCGCCCAGGGCGTCCAGGGTTTAAAAGTAATGAGGTGTTGAAATGCAAGGTGTGTGCATTACATGTATACAGGCAATGTTTGCAGCCTGACGAGAGACTGACAGTACAAGACGTGAAGTTCACATGTCGGCAATGTACAGCAGCGGCCGACAACGCACTGCAACTGTCACACGCTATCAGCACGCACATGACAGATGTAAACAAAGCAGCAGCAGCATCGCTTGCTCATTCCATACCTCGCCAACCAGCGTTGACTTCAGAACCTCTCCCTCTTCTATCATCTGCCCCTTACATAACCGCCACTCGCCACCTACTTTCCCACACCTGCCTTCCCCAACAGATGATTCCAGTGCTACCAACTTACGAACCACAATTTCCACAACCAAACCTGGTGACACCATTTCCCACGCCCAACTTTGATCCACCAGCTGCGAGCACATGGCCACAAAGTAGTGGAAGGCAACACTAAACCACTGTAGCCATCCCATCCCTTGTACCTGGACCAACCAGTGTTACCACGCCCTCGCAATTCCACTTGCTACCCACCTTAGTGGGATCACCTACAGAGGACCCATCTGTATTCCTGAGTGACTGTACAGCACGCCTGCAATGCTATGGGGTATGCATGGAGGAATGGCCCAGCTCTGTTGGAGCGCAACTCTCCAGAGAAGTGCATTCCTGGTGTCAATCTATCAATCTCTATGGTCTACAGTGGGAGGAGTTCCTCCATGCTTTCCAGTGCCGCTTTGGAGGAGCATTCACATCACTTCAAGCGCAAAGCAAACTGACATTAGATGAGCAACATCCAACGCAGAAACTAGCCACATTTATCACCGGAAAATACATATTGTCAGACATTTCCACCCACACCTACCTGAGCATGAAGTGCTCGAAGTAGTTGCAGAAGCAGTGTGCCCAGAGTGCAATGCCGCGTTAGTACCACTGCTTAATAGCAGCCAGCAGCCTTGATGAACTCATGCATGCCACAATATTCATTGAGCGGAATCCATGTTACCGCACCACGAACGGGAAACGAGTGCCACACAATGGAGCAGCGAGCAACATCAGGACAATGTAAAGGGACAGGACGTAGTGCAAAACAGTGCTATAACACTTTCTTTCGGTCAACAATGGGACAAAATTTCCAGCACAGAGGAAAATTTGCCACTGCAAGTGTCAAGAAAAATAATAGTGCAGCAGACAGTGCTCAAAACCAAAACGTGGAGTGGGTTAGAAGCCAACCACCACCAACTCCGTGCCATTATTGTGATGGTCAGGAATACAATTGGCACACTGCATGCCGTAACAATCCCCACATCAAACATCTATGCAAGCAGCAATTCAGGAAACTGGAAGCAGGGGTAAAGGAACCCGGTATTCCCAACATGCCAGTACCGGACAATATTACCAACTTAACACTGCAACAAGCACAAATTAACCATATTAGTAGCAGTTATTCACAGTTAATCCCCATTTTAGTGTTTAATAATGGCCATCATTGCCTCGCATTAATAGACACTGCTGCCTCACATTACATCATACAGCCTAATTTCGTGCATCCTGCAGATATCACTCCAGCTGCTCATGTAATTTGTTTAGCCATAAATATAAATGCCAGTACCGCACTAGTTCAAGCTACAGTGACAGTTCGCATACTTGACCCAGAAACAATAATCACAGATGTTGTTACCCCAGATATTAGGGAAGATGCCATCCTTGGTGTACCATGGCTTACTGAACAAAATACCATAGTTTAACCCGCAGCACATTGCATCCATCGGACCCTGCACCTAACACCATGTGACGTTGACGACAATGCCGTACCAGGTGGCCCATGACTGTGACCACAATGTCGAAATCCGCCGACCACTCAAGCAGATGGAAGGTGCGCCAGCACCTCCCTTAGAAAAGCATTTACAAGGGTCCGCAAACCTGACGACGTCTGGCTTCCAGGTGCCCCTCAGGGATCATCGAGGCGGGATCCCCAACATCACAGACGGTGTGGCGCCACCCATCACTGCTGTCCCCGCGCCAATGCAATCCCAGGCGTACCACCAGCACGAGCAAGAGGAGGCAGCACCACGGTCTGCCCGCGTATGATGCCTGGTATCAAGGTACCCACCTCGACAGGGCCTCCATCCCTCTCACCATGCCTGCTACAGGTGACTCCCCGGGAACTTCTGATGCACTGTCAATGGCATCAGGATGGCTTCTGGAGGTGTCCACCACTGGCGAGGGGGTGATGCACGAGGGCAGTACCACAGCAGGAATGCCACTGCCAGCTGAGGGTTCACCACCAGGTAATCAACCCCCCTCGGTCACTGTCAGCCCATGTCGCTACCAGAGGCAGTGGGGTCGGTGGAGCAGCGAGGCACTCAGCTTGCCTCCCCCCTGCCACTCACACTGGAGACGTCACCATCGCGGATGTGCCCGACCTGCAGTGATGCCACTGCATCCCACACCGCAGCAGGCCATTCATGTCAACACCAGCAGTAGCCACACTAGGATGTTTCAGGCCACCAAAGGGCCCCATACTCCCTGCTGCCCCGACGTCGTAGGAACACAGCCTGTCCCTGCGGCACCTGAAGATGCGCGGACCACAAATAGTCTCAGCAGGATGGGGGCATTTGACGCTGGCCAGCATCCTGCCTTCCAGATGGTTTGCCATGCAGTGTGTCCATCGCATAAAATGGCACCAATGTGCCCTAGGTGCACAGTGCAGTGCCACGTGCAGTGAAGTGCAAGAGCAGGAGAGTGCAGAGTAATGTCACACAACTTCATGCCACCCCTGCCCCGTTCTCCGGGCAGGCGAGGGTGGGTTATGACAGACTTGGCACACATTAATTATAGGTCTATTTAAGATCAGATAATTAAAAGCTTAAGAAAAACACACCAGGCATATGAATGCTCAAAGATGCCCTTATAAGCATTTCAGTGCTTTAATTATGTTTATTTGAAAATTCACGTATTTTTCACCTTAATTGTTTCACCCTTATTTTATGCCATCAACATTTAAAATGTATTTGTTCATGTGCAGAGTAAAATTATGTATTATTTTATTCATGTTTTATGCAAGGAATCATGTCCATTTATTTGTGCAAGTGTTTTAGTTCAACAGAAAGTAGTACAGGGCGAGCCACGTGCCACCATAGTCCGCGCCTCAGGAGCTCGCCAGATTCAGTTACCATTGAGTGTCTCAAGGTGTCGGTACACGCCGCACGTGCTCCGGGTGCTTACACGTTTTCACGCCATTCATCTTTAACAGCAATAGTCTGATGTAACTTAGTGAAACCTGTTGTTTTCGGCACCCGGAGATGCCATCCCGTCTTAGCTGGGAATAGCATTACCCATGGAAGCTTAACACACCAGTAATTCATTGTTGTGCACACCTGTGTGCTTTCGCAGTTTTGCGTAGCTGGCGGGCTGCTGGCCAGGACCCATGTAAAGTTTTCACCTAGAGTGATGTAAAGTTTTGTGTAAGATCAATTACACACAAGTTTTCAGACTTTGTGTTTTTCATTTCAAGCACTGCCTTCGGGCGTTTCAGGGTCTGGGTACCCTACAACCCGCTTTCACCATAATTTCATGTAACTTACCTTAATAACCAGCATGCTCAACATTGAGCTTTTATCAGTAAAAGGCGTGTGGGTCATCTTGAATAGGCCCACTTAATTGCAACGTAACTATTAGGTGTAGGGAACGCCTGATTTTCCTGTCCAGAGGGGCTCAGCGAACAATTTCACTGAGGGTCTGTGTATGTCCGGGCAAACGGCCCGTCGTACCCTGAGACCATCATTATAGGCAGCAGCAAATAGTACCGCCTGCTGATGGCGTCTGGCACAATTTTTATCACCGCCCCTCTAAACTTCCATTAACCCACCATCAACCAGCCAACAGGCGTTAATTTGGCACCCTTCTGTAGTGCCATTTCCTGCTAAAAACCCTCATTGCTCAACACCTTTCCTACACAATTTAACAGCTATTACACTGGTAGTGTATCTTGTGACCTACGGTATCTTAACAATCAATGACTTGGTGGTGTGATCCTACTTGTGATAATTTTTCATGATATAGATAGTGATGCACATAAATGTAAACAACATTTTGTGTACTGTATAATCTTCTGTATTTCAGGTTCATAATTGTCGTTTATGAATGTAAACAAACAACGTTTCAAGAATCTTTCTTTAAGTACATGTACTTCATATAACTGTTTTTCCTATGTGTATTATTTTGTGTTTAAAATGTGGAAATTGGTAACTTTTATTGATTCATGTATGTAACAAACATATCCCCATCAAAGGATTGATTGAGATGAATGTCTATTATACATAGTGGCAACTGTTCTATCCACATGATTTCAGAAAGTAAACTTTAAAAAAATTGTAATCTTATAACAAATAACCTAAAAGAATAAATTAAATTTAATTAGTGAAATGCTGCATTTTCATATACTGGCACTTTGCACTTTAAGTAATCTGTTACAAGTGAAGCAGATGCATACTATTTTTACGTCTCACTCTGAGCAACTATCGCAATAGACAACTTAAAGTAAAGTTTAATTTTTTCATCTGTTGTTTTTACAGCAATTTTGTTGGTTAAAATATATAAGTTACTTTGTTACACATTTCAATATAGTGAACACAGTTGTGTCTATTTGAAATTGTCAAGAAATAACACATACCAAGTTTTGTTAATTTTTTGCTTACTGTATTTAAAAGGGAAACCTTGCTTGAAATGTTCACAGTTGTTTTATGTAAAAAAGAAGATAAAATAATGACAGACAATTTTTGTGAAGTGCTAATTCATTGGTACATTGAAAAATATTCAGAAGATATGTAATTTAAATAAGGCACATAGAACCCTACAGAATTTATTTCTTCAGTGCAACTGTGCTATGACAGAACATTAATTTAAATCTAGGGTGTGTAGTTATTAATAATTGGTGTTTTTCTGAAAAAACTGGAAAATATTCTGGAATATTTTATCTATATAGTACTAATCATGCTAAATCATATATACATTGTTTTATTCACAACCCACACTATGAATCACACAAGTGAAAAGTGTTATAAAATAAAGGAAATTGTGCTGTACAAGTTATAAAAATATTAAAAAATAACACCACCAAAAATAGCAAAATCACAGAAATTGTAAAATGTATCCACATATGACTCCATAGAAATAAATTTGCACAACATTTGCTTAACTGTGAATGCCACTGTACCTGTTTACGATTTTACCAGATATGTAAATATGTATGAAGCATGTAAAAATGCACGAAGCAGGTAAATTTGTCAGTTGTCTGTGCTCACTACCGCTTGTGCTCTGGTGAAACAGTGACTCAGATTTGGCATGAATTCTCTTTTATAGAACTAGTTGATGATAGCTACAAAATCATAATTACTGAGGCAACCTGTAGGATTTATCTATACCCCTTGGCTGCTCAGTATCAGCCTATCGGCGAGCATTACCAAGCCCTGTTGCCACATATATTCAACGAGCGTCGCGTCATAATACACGTCATGAAATTTGAACTATAATAGAATAAATCACAATTCTATGCATAAGTCATGTTTGAATATAGTAGCAGAAGAAATCAATAAACTATGTAAATGATATATTTGGGAGTTAGTTATATCCATTAGAAAATTGAGCAAACAAACTGCTAAATTTTTATGTTTATAGTAAACATGTTCTGGCAATTCAACTTACTGATTACCAAGATCTATTTAAGGTATATGTAATAATTTTCATTTACTTACAGTTGCATATACGAGGGTTATTCGGAAAGTAAAGTCAGAATCTCTGTAGCTAATCGAATGTCGCTAGACCATTGTAGCGCGCATGCGCACAAACTCCCGGCATGCCTTGCTTGTCAAACAAAGCCATTTGCATTGGTATTGTTGCAGTGTGCTGTTTACAGTGTCAGTTCAAAGTGTTTAAAACAATTGATCAGCCCGCCGACTGTGAAATACGGTCAGTAATTCGGTTTTTGACAGCAAGGAATGTTTCAGCAGCGAAGTTCATCGACAGATAAGTCAAGTGTATGGCCCAAATGCGATGAGTGACAGCAAAGTGCGTAAGTGGGTGAGAGCTTTCAAGGATGGACGGGAAAATGTCCATGATGAACTGCTATCAGGCTGACCATCAGGGATCACAGAAGATTTGGTCAAAGCTGTGGACGAAAAGATTTGTGAAGACCGGCGATTCACAATTTCAATTTTAGCATTGGAATTTCAGAGTTTGGTTGGAACAACTTTGCAAAAAATTGTCTCTGAAAATTTGCAATTTCACTAATTGTGCACACGTTGAGTTCCTAGGCTGCTTACTGAGGAACACCAAATGAAAAGAATGGCTTGTGCTCTTGATTTTTTGGACCGATATCGTAAGGAATGTGATCAATTTTTAGAGAAGATGAAAGGTGAAAGAAGCAGTCACAGACTGATTATCCTCACAGGCGACAGACGTCTGTGACTTAGGCATAAAAAAACTTGTAGAATGTTATGACAAATGCTTAAACAAATATGGAAACTATGTAGAAAAACAGAGAAACATGTAAAGAATTAAATAAAAAAAGTTTTTTGAAAAAATCTGGGATGGTTTATGTTTTATANGAAAGGTGAAAGAAGCAGTCACAGACTGATTATCCTCACAGGCGACAGACGTCTGTGACTTAGGCATAAAAAAACTTGTAGAATGTTATGACAAATGCTTAAACAAATATGGAAACTATATAGAAAAACAGAGAAACATGTAAAGAATTAAATAAAAAAAGTTTTTTGAAAAAATCTGGGATGGTTTATGTTTTATACGAAATTGGACCTTACTTTCCGAATAAACCTTATAACATTAAAAAGTTCATCATTGTTGCTGCAGCTTGTAATGGCACCACAACCTTCCTGTCCACGCCATCATAATGTAATTTCTTTCCATTACAAATTTCCTCCTGTCATTCAATCTATACATATCATAAAACTCAACATCTCTCTGTCTGTCTGTTAGTGTGCTTATCACTCGAGAACCACGTATCCGATTTATGTGTTTTTTTTTTAAATTCATAGCTATGTTTTCTGGCCCCTTAATGACAATGCTAAACTGAATTCACCAGAAATGTGACAACACTGTAGAAGTTTGACAGGATATCCGCACTAAAAAGGAATGACTTACACTGAGAGAACCACTCATGATAATGTATAATATTGTTCTTCTATTGAAAAAGTGACTCACCAAGTTTTGTATGAAGGATAATGAAATTAAATGTGGGCACTGTTTGTAGCTCAACAGATGTCAAAATGGTAATTGAACTGTTGCCATGTGTTTTGTAGCATCTGAAGCATTATTTTACTAATAGCTACAGTGATATGCTCCAAATGTTGAACTTTTTGGTGGTACACAATAGTATTAATAAAGCCCCAAGTAAAAAAGTCCAATGGAGTTAAATCCAGAGATCTTGGTGGCAAGGCAATTTTATCTTTTTTTTCTGATCCAACATCTCGGTAATATCTCATTTAAAACACTGTAACATTTCAACTAAAGTGTGGTGAAGTGCAGTCTTGCTGAAACATGAAACTGATAGGAATCTGTGGAACAGCAAAGTTCTCCCTCATGTTAAAGTAATTGTGCCCTGTCACTGTTTGCTCAGTGAGAAAAAGTGAACCAGTGATGACATTTTTGTACATTCCTAACCACACATTGACCTTTGGTGTGTCTCTTTCTTGTTCATTTATGTCATGGTGATTCTGATTATTGCACTACAGCAATTATGCTTATTAACTTCTCTGTAAACATGAAAGGTCCAGTCATTACCAAACAATACTGATCAAAATAAATTGGATTTTCTTTGATATGGTTTATTATCTCAGCAGAGAAAACAGCTCTTACGCAGCAATAACTTGACCTAATGTGTTGTTGAAATCAAAGTTTGTCTGCATGCAAGTGGACCAGTTTATGTACAGTATCGTAAACTGTGGAATGAGGAACCAATAATTATTTACTAGCATATCTAATGGACTTCCGTGGACTCCTGACGAATGACTTGTGCACATGATTGACAGTCTCATCAGTCACACTAACTTTTGGATGTTTGCCTGTTTGTGAAACCAACCTTCCCGTTTATTTTAAAGTCCTATCCAACTTGGGAATATATTTGGCTGTAGAAGGAGCTACATTTAATTCAGTTTACACGTGCATCTTAACATGCATCATGTAAGGTGCACACACTGCACCTTACATTGTGACATCCACTTCTTGACTGATGTGATCCATTTTGAATATGGACACTAATACATTATCATGATTGGTTCTCACAATGTAAGCAGTTACTTTTGGATGCCTTTAGTTTGGACATACTGGTTGAAGAGTATCTCAATTAAACTGGACCAGAGATATCACTTCTCTGGAAATGGTACATTTCCAACCTTTAGTAGGGAGCACCCCAAAAAATATTTTCACCAATGGTGTTACACATCCAGTTTGTTATTGTGTTTATTAATGTAAAATCAAATTGTAGATGTTCTGCTGATTAAAAATTTCTAGTGTAGTAGGTAGGAGTACGTTGCATCATCTCAGGACATATTACATCGTTTATTTTGAAGAAAAAATGGATATATAAAATGTTCTTGATGGTTCACTTCTACATCCCTGTTACAAAACTTTCTCTCTCTCACAATAGTTCACATGCACACAGATAAAATTCTGTTGATAAAGTCTTTTTTACTATGCAACTTTCTGAATTTCTGCCTATTTCATATGTATGTGAAACATTTTCCATACATTCCCATAATCTTATGAATTCTGCCAGTGTAAAAACCCATTTATTATACAGGTTGAGTATAAAAGAATACCCCAACTTTGAAGGTCTATAATATCAAACACAAACAACCAACAACCTTGATTGACCAATCAAATGAACCTTGAAACCGTGAAGTTTGTTTACCATATATTCATAAATGTTCAATGTAACCACCATGAGCGGCCCGAACGACATCTACGCAATAATCAAACTTGTTCAACACTCTTGTCAGCATGTCCAGTGTTACGGTTTGGATGGCATCCATAATTCTAATTTTGAGGTCGTCAATGTTAGCCAGCAATGGTGGACAAAATACTTGATCCTCTATGTACCCCCCATAGAAAAAAATTGCACGGGGTAAGATCGGGGCTTCTTGGGGGCCAGTGATGAAGAGCCTGGTCACCAGTTGCTCCTCGACCAATCCAGCATTGCGGTAACGTCTCATTCAGGTGTCCGCAAACAGCTAGGTGCCAATGGGGTGGCGCACCATAAAGGAAATATTAGGCCGTCCCCTTCACATTGACATGTCGAAAGCGAGCTCGCTTACCCCCTCACCACCTCAAACCGAGAGTTACGAACGTCATCCAAACCGTAACACCGGACATGCTAACAAGAGTGTGGAACGAGTTTGATTATCGCGTAGATGTCGTTCAGGCCACTCATGGTGGTCACATTGAACATTTACGAATGTATGGTAAACAAACTTCACGGTTCCACGGTTCATTTGATTGGTCAATCAAGGTTGTAGGTTGTTTGGTTTTGATATTAGAGACCTTCAAAGTTGGGGTATCCTTTTATACTCAGCCTGTAGTACTTGTGAAAATGCAAACTATACTTTTGCCTCAAATATCTCAGATCAACACAGGGTTATTTCTAGCTCATCTAAGTTTTCAGTCTGTATTACATTTCAACTACAATAACAATTATAAATTAAAGTGCCTTTTAAAAGTGCTGTTAAGAATGCAAACATTTTGTACATTAAGATATTTTGGATGGCATTATTTATATGTTTTCTAACAGATTTTTTTTTTTTTTCAGCTGGCAGAGATCAATAGGCATCCATGGGTAACTGCAGGTGGAAGAGGAGAAATAGAATTAGAGCTGCCTATGATGGAAGTGGTCCAGACCCATATCATTCCTTCAATAGATGCTATGGATCCAGATGTTCTTCAGTCCATCTCCAGTCTAGGATGCTTCAAAGATCGTGATAAACTGATTCAAGAACTTCTGAGTCCTAAGTAATGCATAATTTATAATCAGTGCACACTTAGAACAGGTCAACTAACTATGAAATACAAGTTGCTTGTTGTACTTAATAATTCTCAGAAATTAGCAATAAGCAGTAGTTGATAAATCAGCAACTAGTACCTGGCTCATAGGATGGTGAAAATGTGAAGGGTGGGTGAAAGTTCAGCTAAGATAAGGGAACAAATATTCTAGTTGTGTATGTTGTGAAAAAGTAAATTGAGTTATTAGCCATAATAAAGTAATTTTAAATGTATTGTAATTGCTGAGAATTCAATTTAATTTTTTTTTTGTGGTTATGCATTACAATAACCATTGAAGGATTTTATTGGATATATGTGTGTAGGAATGTCTGTGTATGCCCTTGAAAACTTTTGAACCTGTGCACTGATTGTTACAAAACTCAGTTAATTTACAGTACTTAGTAAGTAGACTTCACTCATATCCTTGCCATTCCTCCCAAATGTAGGAGCTCAAGGATAATATTAAATTCTCCACCAGATTCATAATTTAAAGAAACTCATGGTTTAAAATGTCAAGAACAACACAAACACAAGAACAAGTGGTACAATGATATTGACACAGTGGGGAGCCCTAGGGATGAGATCACTGTCCCTACCTTACCTTGTTGGATTAAGGGGGGTAAAATGTTTAGATTGCCTGGCGGTATAACTCATGGCATAACATGAGTTAATGAAAGTTGTTTGGTCGACGGCCCATTGGTCCCCAGTGGTCCTCGGTCAGATTAAGTTGTTACTATAGATGTAGATGAGGCAAGTAATCCAATTTGTGCCTACCTGCCTTAAAAATAGTACATCACCTTGAATTACAAACCTGTCAGTGAGACTGTTGTGGCCATTTCACACACCATTAAATTACGTTACCTTAAATTGTGCTGCAAGTGGGTGATGCACCCCAAATACAGAGGAGTGTTACATACCAAAGAAAATATTCAAGTAGGGGTAAGACTTATTTTACTAATAGTTTTCTTGGTACAGTTCACAAATCCTCATGTATAATTACAAGAAAGCACATGGGCTCTGCGCTAGTCCATGGATAGCCTAAGCAGAAAATTGGTGCAAAGCCAGACAATGAAATGATGGCTCTGCTGCACATTAAGTCCTGGACTGGAGTCTCAGGAGACAGACTGTCCACTTATTTGCACTAAATGTTCAACGTTTTCCGGAAGTTAAGTCTATTAAATTTTAAAAGCGATACAACCAAAAGTTGAATGTGCTAAGTGGGGTCACGCAGAGCGATGCTCCCGCACTGCCACTTGGTCTGGGTGCTGAATACTGATGGAAGATATGACGTTGGCTTTGGCAAGACCTTGCCGAAGTCGGCGCCAGAAAAATGCAAAAATACAACAAACCCTAATAAATTATATGATAAAACACTAGAAGTTAATGAACTTATGCTGGTAACATACACAATCTTAATTCAATTTAATACATCAGTAATAATGGAAAATAATTATGGGTTGTTTCTTGCCCGTGGAGGTTTGCAGCTGGGAAAGTCCAAGTTTTCCAAGTTATGCTATAGGGCAAGTCCAATCTCCCCAAAGGGGTGTGGGTAGCAATGCCCGAATACAAAAATAATAAAAGACTCACACTTATGGTAATTAATATGGGGTTCTAAGCCCCTGTAAGGCATATCTAATTTATTTCATAGCACTATAATGTAGCTTTTACATCTATAGTACATTTCCCCCTATCCACTAGCAAAGGTGACATTGTGTCATGGGATGAGATGTCAGGCGTTGTGGTGCGAGCTGCCTCGATGTTCCCTCTTATCTGATGCGTGTTTGGCCTGACAACTGTGACAATCAAGGAACACCATGCCAGGCCGCTTATTATTTGGCCCCAAAAGTTACCCTCTGAGGCGAACAAACCAAGATGGTCAGTTGAGTCAAGTAGTGGATGATGAGGGCTGGTGTATTCCATCATCGCCGGCACTTTCTGTTGCACTCGTGGTTGACTGGTGGACAAGGCATGGTGTTGGCCAGGTTAGCTGTTGATTGTGGAGGCATAAACATTCACTGAAGCACTTGTGGACTCATGGTTGTTGTCAATATATAAAATTATGATAAAACAATATTTGAACAGTGAACTCCTGCAACTGTGCTATGGGGACATCAAGGTTCAACAAATTTAGCAGAATTACACCTAATCAACTATTACTGAAGCCTTTAAATAACAAATTGCTACTCCTGTGGGCAAACACCCTATCCATTATTAGGAGGCCGTCACTGGATTATGAAACCTAACCTCGATAGTCAAGGCTGGGCAGTTTTTCAAATACATATATTTGAAATATGTATTTCAAATACTTACAGTATTTTGTATTTCATATTTTTCTTTAAAGTATTTTAGTATTATGTATATAAAATACTTTTGACATATATTTTAAAATTTGAAATAAAAACTAATACAAAATATTTTTCAGGATTTACCAAGTGATTCATCTGTTATACTGCCACATCAATTGAGATGTGATAAATGCACATTAAATCTTCTTAATTGCAGCATAATTTATCCTGTTCACAATGTTGAATTCACACGTTGATCCCATAGTACAGTAACTGAAACACAAAAATAAGGTACCTGAAGTTATTTTTAAATTAGGGTTAACCTGTCAGTTCAAGGAATCTGAAATAGAATATCTGTAGGAGTATAATGAAATTGTGAGACCAATTGTGCAGACACTTGACTGTCTACAGTTCAAAAAGAATTGTTTTTATGGTCAATTGCTTGCAGTATTATTTTCATGAAATATAAGCTTCAGTGTTCAGAAGCACTGATTATAAGATTTAATGTTTTTTTTTTGGTGCTATCACCACTAGTAAATGAAACCATTTTAGCTTCATGTTTTCATCCTTTGTTCAAAATGAGATGGCTTCCTCAAGACATAAACAACCAGGAGAAGAAAAGAATGCAGAACTCGTGCAAACATGTTGCTGAATAGCAACAGATGACATTCATTCAAGTTGATAAAAATATTACCTCATAGAATGAAGATAATGAACTAGTGAAAATTTATGCATCTGTTCCAACCCAAATACTGAAGTTGAAAAGCATTCCAACACTAAGTTGTAAATTGTGACATAGCCTACCTTAATATATTAACATCCATGATGAGTGTCTATCATTATCAGATAATGAAGAATCTTTTCATACGTTATAACACTAGCGTATGTTCTTCAGCACCTGTCGTAATGTTGCAGTTAATACTGATTTCAAGGAAAAATTTAATTTTCTTTTTGTTTTTTGTGAGGGCACATTTTTGTTTTTCAATATTTCAGACCGTTTGGCATTGTTTACGTGTGTATTAGCCATGAGTTTGTTTTTTTCAAAGTTAGGAAAGTTGGAATTTGCATTGGGAATCAGTGATAAAGGATGTTAAAAGAAAAGCATGTTCTGGAAATGCAGTTGGTTATTTTTTGGCACCATTAGGCTTGCGTGGAAAAGTGGTTGCGACAGGATTCACACCAGTGTCCAAAGTAGTAATTTTTTTTTTTTTTTACAATGGAGGTGAATGATTATATGAAACATTTCAAACATACAGCATTCCAATGGCGTATGTTCAAAATATTTTATTTAATCACTCATTTTTTTGTACTATGACCTTATTAGGTAGTGATCGGGAGGCACGATAACAGTAGCACTCTGTGATGCCCTTATTTGTGTATGTTTGTGGTACAATGGTTTGTGGCAGGGTGGGGGGTAGCACTGTGACATTATTATTCGGGAGTGCCTGCTGTCACCTCGTAGTAGACTACTGCCTGTGAACATGATGTAAATTGGCTGGATGCGAGATTGCGGTTGTTGCATTTGTAAATTATGAACGGCTATGTAGCATGAATTAATAATGGATTATGCGACACTGTTTTCGTAATCCATCTGGCTTATTGTATTACAAACTGTTTTGTGTCTTGGCTGTTTAAAGTGCGTGAACTGCATAAACTTAAACAAATCTCAGAGCAAAATTTTTATGTTTCATTTGTTTTTTATAATGGCGCCTTTATTTATGATCTTTTCTCATTCTTCTATGGAGTGAGTGAACCAACCTGAGTTTCAGGCATGTCTTGTTTCTGATGGCTGCAGCATTACACTGTTGAATAACTTATTTTATTAGCTTATTTTATCCTCAATCCTAGTAGAGCATCAGTGTCCAATACTATTTTTGAACAATTATTTTCTCAAAAGGTAATCAGAAATTTAAGCTTAAGTGTAAGAAGTGAGCAATGCGTATATTTTTATTTTATAGGGTGTGCGAATACTACTTTATTCTCATGAAACAAAAATGAAAAATCATTATGAATGTTTGTGAAACTAAAACGAAAATGTAAAAATAATTTTATGAAAGATTTAATCCTTAATGAAAGTTCAACAAATGTCATAACATTTTATCAAATTATTCATTGTGACAAGTTTGTTGCAAAATAAAACCAAAAAATGTAGGATATGCAATATTTACCACAGAGGTTCTTGCCTACATTTAAATTTCCATTTTATGTAGTTATTTTTTATATTAAATAATAAAAATAAACAAGGTAATTTCATTTCACAAAAATTTAATTTGCTGGTGCACTAAATGAACATTCATTAAACAGTAGAATATTAATAAAAATCAACGATTTTTGTTTTGTTTCAACTGTTGACAACCAAATTTCTTACCAAAAGGAAAATGAAAATTTTCTGCTTTAGTTTTTGTTTTGACTTCCCGAATATTCGCACAACCCCACTATTATATTTACGAAACTTGTTTTATATACTTATGCTTTACGGTTCAGTGTGAAATGTATGGGATTTTATCCAAGTACTATTATGAAAATATAATGTTTTACTGGAGACCATTTTGTAAAATTTCTTGAGTATTTTGTAATTTTTGTGTACTTAAAATACTATTTTGTATTTTGTGTTTCAAATGCTATTTCCATTGTATTTTGTATTTTAAATACTATTTGCGCATTATTTTGCATTTTGTATTCCAATAACACTTTATTAAGTATTTTGCCCAGCCCTGTCAAAAATCTTCCAGAAGTAATCCAAGTGAAAGGAAGTGTTGCAAAAAAATTAATAAATGGAAAATTAAGTTGTAATTGCCAGCTACTAGTAGCAGACTGTAAAATAAAAAACCAGATTGACTGGTACAGACAGAGTAATTTTTCATCTAAACCTACTTTTTATTCAAATGTTTTTAAAATTTATTTTATTTAACATTTTAAAAACCTATAAATTTACATATAGAAAGTAAAATATCATCAAAATCTTAATTTTAAGACAAGTTTGAATGTTATAATCAATGAGTGCCTATTGATTATTTTGCCTGTACATCATTCAAAGGTCTACCATATTGGGTTCTATAATCATAAGTTTTTTATGCATCTTATCTTCAATAATTAAGACAGGTTTATGTTCACAGTCTGACCTCAGGCATGTGAGAAAATCTCAGCAGGGTTTCTTCCCAGCCAGTTATATATCTCTAATTCTACGGTTTTCAGCCTCAGTGACTAAAAAACATGCTAGAGTAAAATTACTTTCCCCAAACTCACTCAGCCATCTTAAAAATGTATTTGAGTGATTAGGATGTTCAATGCAAAATTTTCACCTCTTAAAATCTGTGAATACTGACTTTAAATAATACAGCTCTCTCACAGAGTAACTGGAGTATGGTTCTTTCAAACAACTTTCACTCTTGTATCTAACTTCCACTTCAATTAAATACCTCAAATAAGAGAGAAATATATAATTTCAAAAATAATACAGCAGAAGAAGGCTACACTCTTGAGTTAGCAATTGGAAACTTGGAGCACCCCAACTCTTCCAGCATATCAAACCATAAATCTACAGATTTTCCAGGTCAATATTAGACTGATTATCACTCAGAATAAGGATTGACAAACAGCAGTAGATCTTACACTGTTTAATACAGGAAAAAAACACATTTATTATAAATTTTTAAGATTGAAAATAAAGCAATGAGAAAGCAGTCATATTTTGTAAATAGTAGCACTCTCATATAACCCACATATCCCATTCATAATTAAAACATCAGGACAAAAATGGGAACTATTTTGGATGAAACCACCATTGCCATCTTGGATTACATCATGCAATCTTGAACTTGTAATTTATCTACCACATTGGATGACACCACTGCTGCTTAAAATAGAAATATCCAGAATGTGGTGGGCACAAGTTTGAGAATTTTGCTATGAAATATATTTTATCTTTTTTTAGTCCATGTTGGTTAAAATTGCAAATGGGATACTTGTAACTGTTTGTAATTATTTGAAAAGTGGTCGCTCAAGATTTCACTGCTGATGGTTTAGTCATAATGATTATTATATATTTTATTTTCCATTATTGGTGATAAGATTTTACTGCGCGTGCAGAAATTCTTATTTAATTGCGTTAATAAATTATTTGCATTTACGTATTTGAAACATTGAAAAATTTAAATATGTAGTTCAATTTTTTTAAAAGTGCTAATAGCAAAACTTTATGCAAATTTTTTTGTTATGACTTGTGTTATCCTGGCAAGTTTCGAGGGCCTAGCTTCAACATTTTATGAATGTTCAGCAACTATAACTTGGTGGGTGCTAGGGAAACACACTTTGGTTATGAGTGATTTGAGATAGGGCAGTCTTTAATCTTTTGTTATGTTGCAGTTATTTATTTAACAGATTAGAGCATATAAAAGAATTTCTGCATGAAATTTCATTATGAGTTGAAATGAGATATTCATCAAAATGTACACACAAATGGCAAAAAAAAATTTTTGTTTTAAAGCTAACATTAAGTAATTGACAAAATATCTTTACACTGAGTGTTCTTACAGAAAACACCCAGTCATCTTTTTTCTCTCTCTAACTTATCTGTTTTTGCCAGATGTACATATATTCATTCATACATCCATACATACATGAGATTTCATCATGGTAAATTTACCATTGGTTATTGTACTACCAGATTCTTAAAGCTTTGGTATTGGATTGTGCAAAAAATTGTTTTCACACTCGTGAAGTCTTCTGGCTTACTTCTCATCAAGTTGGCGAAATAGTGGACAGGCACAATCATTTTTCAGGTTGAAGATTGTCACACTGTTCAGGCATGAGCTGTGCAAACTCAGATTTTGGAGTCTTCCAATGATTAACACAGAGTATTCATTCACAATGGTGACTTACAGTATGGTATGGATTTGCTCAAACCGAATATCTCCTGCATCCCACCTCAGTCTACGCATTTTGAAAATCTGTAGGCTATACATTTGTTGAGTCCTGCAGTCGTGGCGCTGCCTCTGACAAAGTGACGAGGATGCACTTTTTGTCATATTGTTATTGGTAAATTTCTTATTCGTAGATTTATTTTGGGTTACCTGATCAATGGCACCCTAAAAGAGGACACATGCAAGTAACAGGTAAAAAAAGAGGACACTTGCAAGTAAATGATGAGACAAAGAAAGACAGGAAATAAAAAGTTAAACAGGTATGTGTGTATATACATATATAAATTGTTATGAATTTGTGCCGTATACAGAATTTTAATGATTTGTTTATTTATATAAATTCAAGATGTAACTTTATTTCCTGTGTGTTATTTTTGACTGGCACAGTAATTATGTGATTAATTATGTAAATTAACTGCTCAGATAATTTTTATGTTTATTTTGTTTTTGCATCATATTTATATTTATTTCCAGTTTTATTGTTATTTTGTTTAGAGGACCATAATTTCTGAGCAGTTGTTGATCCGTTGCCATAGTAATTAAGTAGCATGATGAGTAATTTTTGCCTTTAGCACTCTCGTGGTTGGTTGATTTTCAAAGGTGTTTTAAGTTGAGCCTTTTTAAATACAATTTAGCCATCTCTGTTTTCTGACGGCGGGATGTTGACCCACGTGGTTTAAGCCTGAAGGCATTTTAATTAATTTTTGTGGTAATTTCCAGAGTTCGCACCTGTAAACAGGCCGTCTCAATGCAGATGAAGACGTGTAAGCCAAACCAATTAGAAGCAGGCCTGTACGGTTGACACCTGCACAATGTTATGGGTTTATGAAGTTGAACTATTGCATTATATTAAAGTGCTGGAACTGTAAGAGCACTATAGGCCCGAGAGCCTAATTAAGTGAAGACCACAAGATGATATCCTACAGTATTCAGAGGAATGCTCTTGCCTACAACAAGATCAAGTAGCCCTTCCAGACCTTTTAGATTTTGACATACAACATTTTTATTCTGCTAAATCACTGATTAGTTTTAATGAAGCAGAGATGCCATTTAATTTCTACTTTGGTTATGCTAAGTAGTAATTCAACATGAACTTACTCCTATAATTTTTTTTAACCATATACACCCTGGCTTAGATTTTCAGCAAAAACCCTGTGCTAGTTTGGAGAAGAGACATTATTCAATAATTTTTAATGTTCAATTAAATTTTACACATTTTCTGAAACGTCTCTGCTGTGTTATGCTTTCAGTAGAACATTGGTATTATCTTAGTGCTATTCCTGTCTGTAGTTGTTGAATTTTTTAGTATTGTTGTGTGTGTTATACACATACACTATCTCTACATTACCTCACATACATCACTTTACAATATAAATATTAATTTATTACTTAAAGCTGTTCCCAAAATTTTTTCAACTCTGCAGTAATATGCATCTTTTTTAGGCATTATAAATGTATAATTTCAACATTAAACTAAAAAAAAGAAGATAGTCTTCTATTGACTCTGATACATTCAATAATTTCACTTCACATCTACCCGCTGCATGTAAATCAATAGCTGGAAAAAAAATTTTGTTTTTGTGCGAGTGAAATAAAATCAAAAGAATTACGTAATTGTCTCCAAAGAGATTCTACTTTAGAAGGAAGCTTGTTGGCACCTTTCCTAATTATTTAGTTGTACCAAATAAAACACAAAAAAAAAAAATATTTTGGCTGCATTTCATTTAAAAAGAGGACATTTGGCATTTTTTATAAAACCCGGCCGGACAGATTACGAGGTGGCAAAAAGAGGACATGTCTGGATAAAAGCGGATGTTGGGTAACCCTAAGATTTATTGCCTGTGCAACTTTTCCTGAACATATACCTATTCCTTAAATAGATTTTTCAAAGATTTCTCACCTTAATTTTGTACTTATTAGTTTCTGATGGCAGTGTTTTACATATAAATTTATATTTTAATTTTTTTATACTCTGGTTTCTAAGAAGACATGTTCGCTATATTTCTTCATAATCATAAGTAATTTGAAGACATGTGCGCTAGTGGTATTTTTTCCTTGTATTGTTTGAATGTGTGTCTTTTCAATCTGTTTTTGTATTTTCCCATATATGTATTGTTAACACGTCTCTATCTTTGCCCCACAAGTTCTATCAGTTTTTTTAAATAATTTGCCATTAATTTAGATAATGCTTTTTCCTTGTGTTACCATCAAGGCCATTGTCACATTTCACTTAAGATGGAGTGACAGCTGAATATGCTTGTAGCTTTGGCTGTCATATCTACCCTCTACCATGGAGCCATGGTGGCGTAGTGGTTAGACTAATTGCCTCCCACCTAGGTGAACTGGGGTCGATTCCTGGCAGGGTAACGCCCAGATTTTTGCATGTGAGAATTGTGCCAGACGATGCTTCTGGTTGGAAGGTTTTCTCAGGTATCTCCTGTTTTGCCTGGCCTTTCATTTTGGTGCTGCTCCAACCTCACCTCACTTTACCCCCATCGGCCTAATGTTAAGAGCCATCCAAATATCTTCAATCAATCTACTCTCTACCAGGGGTGTTGTCATAAATTTAGCAGTTCCGGGATGCTTTGACTTTGGTGGTAGTTTAAAGTGGAGAAAAGGATGGAGGGTTTCTGTACTTATTTTGTGATTCAAGTGGGTGAAATGAAATAATGAGGTAAATATTTTGGAGTACTTTAATCTTACACAAAATACATTATTAATATACAAATGTTATATTTTAGTTTTAAAACCAAGCAATTGAACTGAATAACAAATGAACCTATCTAGACCTTGTACATTGTAAGTAGACGACACATGAGAAGAGAGCAGTGAGTGGTAGAGGTCAGAGGGGGGAAATATAATGTTGTTAATTGGCACAAGATAAGTATGCTGAGTTTCAGTTGTATTGCAAACAATCCCATGATGGTAGTTTACCATCCGGAAGTTTTATTTATAAATACAACATGCCTGTGTAGAAAATGTTTTGTTTCTAAACAAAGTATGCACAACAATAAAAATTCAATTGTTGGTCATTATGGTTTTATGTTGCTTGGACAACAGCAGTACCAGGATGGCATTCCGCCAAGTTCTAGCTCCACTGCACCCCTAACACTGATAAATCATGCCGACTTATAACCACTACCCACCACAATTGCAGAAGGTGGACTACGTGTACGTGCAGGTGCAACCTCTGTTGTCGGCGCGTAGAAAACTACTGTGCAGAGTTCGGACCCCAAAGGGCAGGCCCCCGATGAGTGTTAGAACAAGTAGGCAGGATGGTTTACCTAGTGAGAAGTTCAAACAGGAAAGTAAGTAAACACCATAGAGATGCACTACAGATGGCCGCAAGAGGACAGGAGATGACGACTTGGACAAAGTTTCATCATTCTGAGGATTTACCACCTTCACCCTGGCCACTGATCACAACAACATGGAAGCCAGCACAGCACAACCAGGTACCAGGGAGCAGGAGCAAGAGCCACCATTCCATGGCTTTATGGCCGAAAATTATTGCCCGAGGGTGCACAGGTGCCTGTCCTACTCCACCACTATGGTAGGGGTGACAATCAAGGAGCTGGAGATGGTAGACCTCAAGGTTGGCATGCCGGACCCAGGTCCCTGGATGGAGGAGCCCAGTAAGGACACTGAAGAAACCCCTGCCAGCATCAGGAGCGGGTGAGAACACGATGCCTCACTGGCTGATGCCACTTTCACAGTGGTGGTTGAGGAGCCAGAGAAACCCCTTCCCCAGAGGCCACTGAGACAATGCGGGTGCCAGAAGTGCTGCAGATTGGCAGACTGCGAGACGCGAGGGCCACCGCCACCCACCAATCAGCCAGCGAGGCCGGCCACATGAAAGAGGAGCTACGACCTGCACACTAGATGACCACCCACATACTGTGCGATGAGGGCTGGAGGATGAACTGAGTGAGCTACGACATCAGGTGATCAACCAGCTCAAGGTAAACCAGCCATCTTAACACTGTCAATCATTCCCTGCAAGGGTCATCCACTGCTCCAAGGAAAACCCCGACTTAACAATGCAGCAGACTCTGGCTGGTCGCCAGACTGGCTTCTCTGGAAAGTGAGGGGGGCGAATGACGTTGTACCTCCTTCCCCAGCTATTAGGCCCAGACCTGGCGAACACCCAGCAGTACCAGTTGAATGACCCTAGTGCATTTGAAATGGTGAGTGCAGTGAAAAAAGAGAGCAATGGATGAAGTCAGTAGGGAGAAGAGGTGTCCAATTTAAAGTGTGCATGGGTAGCATGATATCACGAATAGTTACCGTGAGGTTTGGGCGCCACGTGGCATCATGTACTCCCCAACTCCCCAATACGGCGACATACTATAATCTTGGCCCCCTGAACTAGAACAATTTTCAGAATTGTAATTAACACCAGAGCAGGGAGATTTGTTTTAATAATAAGTTTAATGTAATAATTCTTGTTTTTTTTTATTTCAATATTGTTGGTATTTAAAGGGTTTCGTATAACCGTTGGAGGGATACCTNGCCCGTCCACCCCATCCAGACTTGCTTAATTAACGTTATTGGACTGTATTGCTATGCCCCCAGCTGGCCTTGTGTTAGATTTTTGGGCCCAGCCGACACTTTGGTTTTCTTATCCAGCTATATCCCAATCAGTGACACTTGAGCAAGACTTTATTCTAGTGTAATTCTAAGGGGCAAAATATATATTTTAAGTGCGGAAGGCATGTGGCCTTTTTATGTCTGTGTATTGAGATATGTTGTACCACATGGTGGCTACAGCCAATAAACCAGTGTTTAACTGTAATGCTTCTGTTAACTTTCTTTACAAGTCTCAGTCCATTAAGTTATGTGTGTGTAGTGTGATCTTAACAGCACAGTGTAATGCAAAGTGTTTTCATGCTAACATCCACTGCCTGTGCCCAGCAGTCTCACTGGCTGAACACTGGAATGAGTTTGATTATCGCATAGATGTCGTTTGGGCCGCTCGTGGTGGTCACATTGAACATTTATGAATGTATGATAAACAAATTTCACAGTTCCATGGTTCATTTGATTGGTCAATCAAGGTTGTAGGTTGTTTGGTTTTGATATTATAGACCTTCAAAGTTGGGGTATTCTTTTATACTGAGCCTGTATATCCAGGTGAAGCAGTGACATTTTTCAAAGTTTGATTTCAAAAGGTCTGAATTAACCCTGAACAGCTTATCAATAACAATCACTGCTGCTGTTACTTTATCCTCAGGATGGAGGCTGAAGTATCTTCTTAATTATCATGATATACGGATGCAATGCAAAGCAAAAACATGCAGACAACAGCCACTGAAACCTCCAAACCTTATTCACTTGTTATAGTCTTGCATTAGATCAGTAAATTGTTAATTGAATAATAATAAAGTATTCCAATTTTTTTATTAATTAATATATTTTTGCCTAAAAAAATTAATCAATTCATTATATTTAGGACCACTTCAAGGCCTATGACACTTCATTTATTAAGTTTTGAAGAGTTTAATTAACTGTGTTTAAACTAATATTTAAACCTCTTAACAATCCTTCAATGTTTTTAATCACTGACTTTACCTAAGTTCTCCTTACAGTTCCTTAGTTCGCCATAATGCATGTTGCCGTGGCAAATGTTAGAACACACAAGTGATGCCCCAAAATAATTAAACTCTTCATACCAAGTGATGCCGGCCATACATCATGCTTATCACTCCAAACCTGTTGCAGCCACTATGTCTGTATGTTCAGTGCATATAGCAGAAAACTGCCTGCTTCAACTAGGCATCCCATACCAGACATGTACTTGTGTATAGGATGTCCAGCGATCGGGAAATCCTGGGAAATATGAGAATTGTACAGGTTTTTATTGTATTTGGGATTGTGCGGGAAATGTAATGAAAATTTTCTTTTTCTGTGGGAAATTTGTAATTACGTATTGGTTACCGTAGAACGGAATTTTGTAAATTAATTGCATATTAAGATTATTTTTAATGGCTTTAATTTTCATATTTTTAACATTTGTGTAACATCTATGCTTTTATGCTTTTCCCCCCTGAAAATGAAGGATGCAGTGGAATGTTGAACTTTGTAGTTGGCTGGCATGTTTAGGTAGTTATAAAGTTCAATATGGTAGATGTTAACCATTAATTTTATAATTTTCAGTGTTCGTGTTGTATGTTTATGTAATTAATGCTGATGTAATACAGTGACATTTCATTATATACCTTTATTTTCTACAGCTTCATATTTTATTTGTGCTTTTCATGCAGTACATACTGTTATAAACAAAATGGTTTCCGTTGCTGCTAACAAGTCGAGTGGTGATTTTGTTAAAAGAAAACGTGATTTACAGTCCGATTAATGTGGTTCTTTTGCTAAAGAAAAATTTGAGAGGGGTAGCTGGCTTAACACAAAAGGAACACCATAAATTTTGTGCCAAAAGGGAATGTAAGCAAGAACTAAGAAGTCACCTACTCTCTATGTTTATCACAGGAGATATTTTAGTGCGATTTGACTGTTTGTCTAGGCCTATGCTAAAACCATTTTAGTAAGTATTTTGTTACTTTTACACCAACATTTATTGAGGTAAATGCCATAATAGGTTATGGTGCTGCATATATTTTTGAAAGTACATTTCATATTTGTGCAAATACGGAATCAGGGCGGCATGTATTCACATTCAATTGAAGTCAACTTCTATAAATTAGTATTTTTTATGATGTAAATTTTATTAACAACTTCACATTTCATTTTCACAAATTTAGATAATCGACCTGGCTGCCAGCTGCTATTGATAATTCTGCTAGGAAGCTATTAAATTGTTTCCAAATGCATTTATTATTTCTTTTTAAAACAGTCTGATAAAACTTCTACGTAATACGGAACATTTCCATGCATTTTATACGCCTAAACTCTTAAAGTGGCATAATGTATTTAATATCTTGTTATGCAACTTTTCTTTCAACTTTATTGAGCTATCTTTGAGTATTGATATTGAGTATTATATAATTGTGAAAGGTATTTTATTGTTATTGCACAAGTATTATGAAACATAGCATTTTTTTTATTTTTAAAATTTCTATGTAGAGGTTGATTAATGAAATACTTAGGATACTGTAACACGAGTTACAGTGAGAGTGATCTCAAAGGGTTAGTTTGATCACCCGTGCATTGTCCATGCTTTTGATTTTATTCCTGTTGAACATTTCTTGGGGAAAAAGTGGTTTTGGAATTTATGTTGGAAGAAAGTAAGCATACAAATCTGATTTTAAAAAAAAATATTTTTTTTCAAAAGCTATACGTTAAATTTATTGTTATTCATAACTTAGAAGTGTGTGTTTATAAAGTAAAATTCAATTAATTTTGTTCAGTTTTTTTTTCCTTTTTCGTGTGTTGCTGTTGTATGCGTGATGTATTTTTGCAGTGAAATCAATTTCTCATAGTAAATTAATTTTGAATTGATTTAAGAATAACATTTCTTACAGTCTTTTTTTTGTATGTGCATTATTGGTTCTGTGCATATTAGGCAAAACATACCTATATTTTTAGCATTATTGTAATTTTGGTTGAATTTTTTATCTGATTACAGATGTTAATCTGTAAAACACTGTACTGAAATTCATCACGAAATGTAGGAAATGTACTGGAAATAAAAATGATAGATTTTCTGGACACCCTGGTATAGTAAAAAGAAAGTGTTTCTTATGTGTTAAGTCAAAATAAAACTCATACATCAAATTCTAAGGACAAAGTAACAATACAATTTTTTAAGCAGTGTCACACATAAGTGAATACATCAATGTTTGTCCAGATTTGTAACTACTTAAGTGAGAAACTTTCAAAATGTAGAATTTTTAATGTAAAAATCTAAAACAAGTTTGTTAAAATTTTAGAATTTTTTTTTTTTGCATTTTATTTTATTGTGATTAAGATTTCTGGGTATTATGGTATGAATTGCAAAACTAGCTTTATATTTTGGGTTTCTTTCTATGATCATTAGATACATGTTCAATTCAGAGTTAAATGCAGTCAGTCTGACACAATATAAGTACCGACATGACAATAGCTACTGATAACAGTTTGTTTTTATAAGCTACCGCTTTTATTAGTAGCACAGGTCTTGGTAAACAAGAACTGAAAAATTAGAGTGCAAGTAATGTTATTAAATATTTTATTTACAACATACAATATCGCAAAGAAAAAGTTGGCAATAAGAAAAAAAGTAATGTAGTTCTAGTTTATAATACCGTCCATCAGATGAGTGTCAAGGAAGCGAATTCTATAAGCTTGATGTGGAAATAGAAGGAAAAAAGCAAATGTACATAAACCATTAATTACTTTAGAGTCATCAAGGAAAGGAAACATTCTTCGACAGTTTCTTGTGAAATATTACAAGGAAAAATGATGATGTGTTTTTTGAATGATTCTTGCAATGGGGGTAATTGATTATTTGAACAATTATGGACATACACCATTGAAAACACTTTGTTGAAGTCTCAGAAAACTTACTAAGTAAAATTAAACAACTTACATAAAAATATATAAATAAAATATATAGGAATGAGTGAGGTTTTGCCAACAACAGCTAACTCAGGCTTGTTAATTCCTATTTATTTTATGATTTGTAATCGTAATTTATTTTATATTACCTAGTAGGTTTTCTGAGACTACAATAAAGTCTTTGGAATGGTGCATGTCCATAATTGATATGCATATGTCCATAATTGTTCAAATAATTAAAAAGGATGATCATCAACTTTCAGCTACATCTATTAAGTTTACTGGATCAACATTGTATTTTTCTGTGTCATTACACAGCATTTATGTAAAATCCTGTACCTTTATTTATTTTCTGTATTGATCTGTAATTGAATATTTTAACTGCACCATAATAACAATGTTCAAATCCAAAAGAATTTAAAATGTTAACCAGCTGTAACATACTTTGCTGAGTGAGGAGAGAGTGTTTTGAAGAGTGTGTGATACATATATTTTGATGTCTCTGGTGAATACAACATTAGTTTATAAGGTACATGGTGGCATCATAGTGTGCTATTAGAAAGTTGAAACTCTAAATTATGAACTCTTTTATTATACTGGTACCAACCAAAATTACTATGGTCAGATGTAATATAGAAAGTAGGCCTATGTTAGTTTATACATTTTTTCTAATAGTAAATATTCATTGTTTTTCAGCATATAAAAATTCCCAATATGAAACCTCTTGTGCACAAATGTTTAAGTTGTATTCATGGGAAAAAATATGAAATTAAAAGCAAAAATATTACTTGTTTCACAGTTTCACTAATCCAAACATAATTTTCATAGAAAATAGTTGTATATATATACGTATATATAATATATAGCACAAAAATAATACTGTCATTCTAACACTAAAAAAAAGTAATTATATATAAACATAAAAATATTTGGGCATGTTGCATCTCTACATAAAAGTTATATGCATTCATACAGAACCAATTGCGCAGCAACGTACATGAGTCTCAATCATGCGCGCATGTCTGTCTC
Organism: Clitarchus hookeri; assembly: GCA_002778355.1. Classification (NCBI taxonomy): domain Eukaryota; kingdom Metazoa; phylum Arthropoda; class Insecta; order Phasmatodea; family Phasmatidae; genus Clitarchus; species Clitarchus hookeri. The sequence continues at coordinate 197,239 of NQII01003311.1, forward strand.
TCCAACTTGTCCGGGAATTTGAGAGATTGCGCGCACTGCTGTACCTGCAACTTGTTTGTGTGCGATAGGGGACGTAGTTGGCACTTGCGCACACTAAACATTTCTTTCCTATTGTTCTGTAACAACTAGCAGTAGGATAAAAAACACTTAATTACACTTACACGGCTTTGTCAGCAGCAACGTAGTCGCTCTCTGACCTATAAATTACCGTCCACTTCACGCTGTCATTCCATGCCAGTACCATCCATCTTGCCTCAAGAATGTTCTAGTTTATTTCCCCATCATGCAACTTCTCTCATTTCTTCAGTTGGCTATAATGTCCTAACTGTCGATCACCTGCACTTCTGTATCTCGGATTCCCGTCAGGATGCCAGAATCTACCATACGTTGCACCCCACATGCATCAAGTACTCCTTAAACCCACTTATAAGCATAGTTGGCTGTAATTTTTGAACTGTCGAGCACGCGCACTTCTGTATCTTGGATCCCTGCCAGGATGCCAGGCGTGCCAGAACCTACCATACGTTGCACCGCGCATGCGTCAAGTATGCATTAAGTCCACGTATGAGCATAGTTAGCTGTAATGTCCGAAATGTCGAGCGCACACACCTATGTATCTTGGATCCTTGCCAGGATGCCAGGTGTGCCAGACCTACCATATGTCGCACTGCACGCATCAAGTATTCCTTAAGCCCACTTATAAGCATAGTTGACTGTAATTTCCAAACTGTTAAAGATACAGCCACCAAATTCATAACATAGGCATCACCCCCGATGACGAAAAGGACCGCAGGGTCAAGTATTCTCTAAGACTACATATAAGAATAGTTGGCTGTAATATTCGAACCATGTAAGATACAGCCACCAAATTCATAACATAGGTATCACCCCCAACAAAGAAAAGGGCTGCATAGTCAAGTATGCTCTTAACCCACTTATAAGCATAGTTATATGTAATTTGTGAACTGAATAAGATAGTCACCAAATTCATAACATAAGCATCACCCCGGTGACAAAAATAACCGCAGGGTCAAGTACGCTTTAAGCTCTCTTATAAGCATTGTTGGCTGTTATTCCTGAACCGTTTAAGATACAGTCACCAAATTCATAACATAGACATAACCCCAAACTACGAACAGGGCTGCAGGGTCATGCCCGCCATAAACCTACTTATAAGCATAGTTGGTTGTAATTTCAAAACTTTTTAAGATATAGTCACCAAATTGATAACATAGTAATCGCCCCTAACGATGAACTGGGCTAAATGGTAAAGCATGCCCTAGGCCCACTTATAAGCATAGTTGCCCACCATTTCACACCCACCGAAGCTAAAGACACCAAATTCATATCATAAACATCACCTCTGATGAAGAACAGGAGTGGTAGGGTCAAGTCAAATTTAAGGCATCTTATAAGCATAGTCGACCATCATTTCCCACCCACTGAAGCTATAGTCGTCAAATTCATAACATAGACATTGCCGCCAACAACAAAGAAGATGGTAGTGTCAAGTACACCCTAAGCCCTTGTATAACCATGGTTGTCTACCATTTCCCACCCACCATAGCTATAGTCACCAAATTCGTAACATATGCATCACTTCCAATGACGAAAAAGACCACAGGTTCAAGTACACCTTAGACCTTTATATAAGCACAGCTGGCTGCCATTTCCTACCCACAGAAGCTATAGTCACCAAATTCATATCATACCATCACCTCCAATGACAAAAAGGATGGTGAGGACAATTATACTTTAAGCCCTCTTATAATCATAGTTGCCCAACATTTCCCTCCCACTGAAGCTACGACCACCAAAATCATATCACAGACATCATGTCCGACTGCAATTAAGGAGATAAGGAAAATAAGGCCTTAAGCCCTGTTATAAGAATAGTTGGTCAGCATTCCCAAATCTTTGAAGTTCAGGAACATGTAACAACCGTCTACGCATGTAAAGAAAAAATAAAGGTGCGTATACATGCAAGTGCGTCACAAAGTTACCATTGCATGTAGGAGTGTAGAGTCTGAAATAGCACACACATACGTATTGGCCTACACGCACTTGACAATCGCCCACCGCTGCCCTTGTCGTCTGCTACCTCAGGTGTCTACCAACTCAAAACCCTCTCAGCAACAGCTAGCTTCCCTTCATCTACTGACAGCCAGGCTGTATATATAGATGTGAAAATATATGTAAATAAATAAAAGTTAGCATGGGTAACATACAACAAACAACTATATGCAAATAAAAGCAAGATATATATGAATGCACTGTGTGCATGATGTACATAGACATGGGTAACAGTAAAAAAAAATATATAGTAATATAAACGAACAGTCCAACACAAAGGCCGGCTGCCCGAGTCATTGTTAGCATTGGTAACCCTAAACAACCAGCCATATATAGAAAAATAAAGGGGTATATAATTACACCGATAACAAGACATACGTAGTCACATGTTAAATTCAAATATGTACGTGTTGATATAAATAAACACCATCAGCTTAACGCGAAAGTTGGGGAAACCGAGTGTAAAATATATGAAACATCCTGTACATGAAAAACCAGTCACATAACAAACACTAAAGGACTGGCATATACGTAAGTACATCACGAGCATGTCATAACGAGTCAGAATATATATTTAAAAAAACCCCATGGAGCCACAGTCCATAATAGTGATATAAGTGTTGCTATCATGCCAAGAAGTTTAGTAAAAGCTAAAATGCACGCCAACATGAGAAAGAACAAATGATTACAAGCACCAACCTCAAAAATGACTACAATGCATCAAGCGCAATACGCATTACGCGACTTGTAAAGACTGTGTTCCTTTGCTTGCCACAAAACAAGATACATTTCAAACCATTAGTCATGCGCTAATGAAAACAGATATAAAAAACAATTATAAAAGCAAAGAGTTATAAACATTTAACAACCAGTGTATTTTGCATGAGCATTGAGCGCTGTACGTTACGTTAGTCGAAAAAAAATACTTTTACGAAGCCCAGAAGCACAGGTGCAATAAGGTCAACACTGCTATACCCTGATGCAAACAGATATAAAAACAAAATGTAAAGGAAAATATTTATAAGCACTTACCAAACAGTGCAATCACATATTACACAAGCGTCGGGTGCTGTACACTGTGTTAAAATATGCTAGACAAGACCAGACCATCTTGGTTAGTAAAACAGAATAGCATACGACTTCCTTACAAACTGACTGAAATGAAACCATCACATTCAGAGTACAGCCAACACTCACAATACTAGCAGCAGAGCACATCCAACCTGTCCGATGTGCGATCAACTAACATCATGAAAATCTGTAAGGCAGCCCAGGTGGTTGACCGGCAGGGTGGGCACCATGCAGGTCTCGGCAAGTCAAAGTGATGGCACAGAACACTAGTCGAGAGAGAGACGCATCAGGCTCCAGGGTGGTAGACCAACCAAGTCACACATGCACTTTTCCATTACGAGATTAATTAAGTTATACATTACAAGGTAACAATTTATTTTGTTTTAAATATTATATACATATACTTATTTCTAATATGTACCATTTATATAGAAATAACAGTAAATGTATGAATTTTTTGTAATGACGAGTAAGAAAGCAACACATAATTTACATTTCAACTATGTATGTTCTCTGCTTTTCAGTCATCTGAAAACATATGTACCCTGGCAGCGCTGGAGACAGTGCACCAACCTTGATAATAAGGTAGTGTAGATTCAATCCCATAGTGATTCCAATTATTTCACTGGAAAAAAATACTCTATGATACACAATTAAAACTTCTATATTACTAAGTATTTAAGTACCGAACATATCATGCAACAACCACAAGGTCCAGGAAATAACTGAAGCTAGGTACATGCAATCTGTTGATGACGACATACCAAGCCTCTATGCACCTGCAGGAATTGGGAGAGAGTTATGCATTTATTCCTATTGCAGACTGTGCCAAACATTCCCGATGTCCAATAGACACATAGACACATCAGTCAAAGACACAGATGATAAGGCTGAAGAGGAAGAAGACAGTACCTAAGAAGTCAATGGTATAGGTCAAGAAGTTGATGGCACTTTCAAGTTCCCAAAGCCGCAGAAGCTAGACGAGGTGATCCGAACACATCCATCGACTAACTGACGAACCCCACAGGTGAGGGTTGTCTGCAGCACAGTGTAGCATAACTTATACCACTACCCCCAAGAAACAAGTATCTATAATCAGTCAGAAATTAAAACTTCATGTCGGATGTTTTCAACATGACATCAAGCTGTAAATATTGGCATGTCTCTTTAAAATATTGATTTGAATAAACTGGTGTTTGAAGAGTATATCACTTCTGTCCACCCTACCCACTTTTAGGTCTGCAAAGCAGCTCGTACCACCACATATTGCCCAGAACTTCTTTCTCTCATTGAGAGGACATAGTGAACATGATGGGATGCTGTTCTAGCAGTCAGAAAATGTTATCATCTATCGTGACATATGGAAATATTAAATCACTTGCAGCACTCGACAAAGATACTGAGCTATCATACCCACCTAAAGAATTTGTTCTCACATATGCACGACACAAAATACAATTGGTCTACACACACCTTCCTGCCTATCTGCAATAGGACGAAAAGATTCTTGGCTTTCTCCCATGCCTAGAGTGTTTTCAAAGTAGTCCTACCATTACAGACACACCACATTCTAGGAGCTGGTGTAAGACACATCAGGAGAGAACAGCAGCAGTAGAAAAAGAAAAACAAGGCACTTCCAACACTGAAAGATGAACAAGTGCAAAGAAGATGTGTGGTGGAATTGACAACTTCACAGACTAGACAGTGATCGACCCAATAATGCAACATATTACTGTCCAGCAACCATGCTGACATTTGCACCACATAGCCAGTAGTCATCTACTGAGGCAACCCAAGACGGGCAATGCAAATTAGCATGCAGTGTGAACAGTATACAAGTGAGCATAATGTAAAAATTGATGTAATTTTGCCGGCAAGCATGGTGGCATAATGTAAAAACAGATGTCATTTTGCCGGCAAGCGTGGTGGTGGAAAGCAGATCATTATGACTACATTCATCTACTGCGATTGTGTACACTGCTACAATATGAAGATGGAATCGATGGTTGAAGATTTACTGCCTGTATTACCGTCAGCATTGTCAACAGCAAGGAACCCTGAAGAGTCGCTACAAGCATTAAGGAAACAATGTTACTATTGTGGAAATACTTTAAGTAAAAGCTGTAATGCACGCAGACATGAAAGTAGCAATTGCATGTTCAGGCCAGCATATGAGACATTCCACTGTGATAACTGTGACGCAGCGTTTACCCGCAGTGATAGCTGGAGCATGAAGAGCCGAAGGTGGAATGATAGAGCAGGAGGGAAAAAAAGGAAATTCCAAAAGGAAAAAGGGGAAATTCCAGAGGGAAAAAGGGAAAATCCAAGATGGCCACCATTGGTGAGGAATGACAGAGTAGGAGGTTTCATCACCATGGCACTGCATCCCCCATCCCTGTCCTAGCTCTCTCTATATCATTCTACTCTCGGCTCATTTGACACCACCGATGTCTGTTCCAAGATGTAATTAAAAACTGAGACGTCAATATTAACTTTGGTTTTATAAATTCAAATGGACCCATTTCTCCCAGTGGCATAACATGTCATTAAGCGGCGTGTTCAGTGACATGATTATTTCAAAAACCCAATGAGCACTTTTTGAGATATAAGGGTTTGTTCATAGGTGCATGCATTTGACTGTAGCTGTGGCGGGGTAGCTTGCATCATCAGCTGTGATGTCCAGTAGAGTGTTCCTACATAGGTGATATATGCACTAGTGATACAGTAACACAGGTATCAAATGCATGCAAAAGGTTGTTTGTTGTTGTTATTGTTGATCTTACAAACAAATAAAAGGTGTGTTTAATTTGATGTTCATAGCTTGATTACAATTAATTCACAGAGCAATTGTTTCTGTTTCACTGTCCACATTAATGCAACATCTCCTAGCATATTATGCAACCTACCCTGCCACAGCTACAGCCAAATACATACACCTATGAAAACCAGTCATATCTCAAAAAGTGCTTGTTGGATTTTCAAAATAATCATGTCACTGAATTCACAGCTTAATAACATGTTATGCAATTTGAATAAATTAGTATATTCCCATTTAAAAAACCAAAATAACATTAATTAAAATTTTAAGCCACATCTAAAATTTTAAATCTATCAGCATTATCATTTAAAAGTTAAAACTCCATTAATTCACAAAACTCAAACAAATTAAATAATCAAATTCCATGTTTAACAATTAAAGAAATTATCTGATTGGTAAATAAATCTATACTTCAACTAAATATAAACAAAATGACTTGTATATCTTGAATTAATTCTCAAATAACCATACATAATTCTTACAATGCGTTCTAAACCATTAAAAAAAAAAATAACGCAATTCATCGTTTTGCACAGAATAAAATTGTTTGTATTAAAACTAATAATGGCTATTTTAAGTATGAAATCATATTAATCCACTTAAAATAATGTTAACTTGACACAGACAAAATAAATCAATATGGAGTGTACGAGATGCAGTGTGCTTTGCCATGTTAAATAAAATATTAACATTGCATTCAAATCAGTTATGCTTGATGTGAAATCCATGTGATTAAACTATAGCAATTAAATATCACAATTTAATAGATTGTTTGCTGCATTATGTATAGCTAATATGTAATGTTATGATGTTTAATTACTTAACTTAGCAGTGATAATACTGTGTATTAGACGTTAAATCTTTAAAGACTGAGAAGAAGCCTGTTTAGAAAAGTTGTTATATGGAAGGATGAGCCAAGGTCATAGCAACGCAACCCATTTGTCAAACAATGCAGTGGCAACATTACCCCACTCCCATGCTTGTCAGCACTCCTCCATGGCCGAGTACCACCGTGTTTACTACTAAATGTGTGCCCAAGAATGTTACTTATTCACATCCAATATTTGCATTATAGCTAAGTGTAATTAATGAGTTCAATATTGAGAAAATTTTCATTCACTTCCCTCATGCAAATGTCAGTATGAACACAGGAGTGAATGATTACCATCTAACCCAAGCAGTACCATGATCAAGTAGCCAGCCAACTTCTGTGGTGCCAGGCGTAATTGAGCTACGCTGGACCAGTCATTAATTTGATGCGCCGACTGTTGGAGAAGATATGCGTAAGGAAGACTCTAGCGAGATAACAAGGGTCATTAACAAAATGGGAATTAGTGCTAGGGACACAACCACTTTGGCTGTGAAGGTCGAATCCACAGTTTACCCACATCTGCTAAGTCTGTATGTGGTATTTACCCAGAAAGTCACAAAATGCTTTTTTTGTGCACGAGCGTGGAACTTTTGGGCTCTTTTCAGCATGCTGACCCAAACTTTGGGAGCCTGCTCTTTGCTTTATTGACCTGATGAGGAAATTCCAGGCAGTATGAGCTCTCTGGGATGAGCTGGACTTTAACTGTGGGTCATGAATATGGCGGAGTAGCCGGAAGTATACCATGAGGGCACTTTACTTATTGACCTCTCTAGGGTAAGCCATCAGGTGAGGATTTTCCCATCTCCTGTATTTTATTGCATGTGTTTGGAAGTAGTAATACTGATTATATAAACTTTGAGTTTTAGTGTACATCATAATTAAGTTTAAAATTTTATACAGCATTACAGTTTTCAGCACAGTGTATTACGTTCACAGTAATTTCTAATATTTTTAACAATTAAAAATAGTTGAATATAAACATGCACAGCACACAGACAATACAGAATATAAGAGATTGCAAAAAAGAATCACTATACTAATTATCTCCATGCATCAATTGCTAAATTTGAGAATGAAATATATACATAAATACACTGGAGAGTAAAAAAAAACTGGTATACGTGTGTGTATGCAAATAACAGAGGTATGGAACCAATCAGAGTAACATGATGTGCTCAGCAGCGCCTATATAAGACAACAAGCGTTTGGTAAAGTTGCTAGATTGGTTACTGCTTCTACAATGGAAGGTTATCAAGATTTAAGTGAGTTTGAACGTGGTGTTATAGTTGGCGCACGAGAGATGGGTCATAGCATTTCCGAGGTAACTATAAAATTTGGATTTTCGCGTACGACCATTTCACGAGTGTATCGTGAATATCGGGAATCCAGTAAAACATCAAATCTTCGACATCGCTGCGGCAGGAAAAAGATCGTGAACGAACGGGACAAACGACGACTGACGAGAATCATTAAACATGACAGACATGCAACCCTTTCTCAAATTGGCGCAGATTTCAATGCCTCCTGCATACCTTCAGACATTATTCGAGTCCATACCACGTTGTCTTGCGGCACTTCTGTGTGCTCGCGGCGGCCCTACACGATATTAGGTAGGTGTACCAGTTTTTTTGGCTCTTCAGTGTATTTTCTCTGTCCATGTGTGTTGAAGTAAATAATTTTAAAGAAATTTACTAACAGAATTTTGCAGCCCAGGTACACCCTATAAAACAAAACAGACAAAAAAGGAATGAAATAGGTACTACAAAATACTTTTGCAGTTGAAATGTATTTGTTTGAAAGATTCTTGCAATGGAGGTNCATACCTTCAGACATTATTCGAGTCCATACCACGTTGTCTTGCGGCACTTCTGTGTGCTCGCGGCGGCCCTACACAATATTAGGTAGGTGTACCAGTTTTTTTGGCTCTTCAGTGTATTTTCTCTGTCCATGTGTGTTGAAGTAAATAATTTTAAAGAAATTTACTAACAGAATTTTGCAGCCCAGGTACACCCTATAAAACAAAACAGACAAGAAAGGAATGAAATAGGTACTACAAAATACTTTTGCAGTTGAAATGTATTTGTTTGAAAGATTCTTGCAATGGAGGTNAAAGGAATGAAATAGGTACTACAAAATACTTTTGCAGTTGAAATGTATTTGTTTGAAAGATTCTTGCAATGGAGGTGAATTATTAGGTGAATTATTTCAAACATATACCATTGCTTTACTATATAATCACAGAAAACCAAGTGTGAGAAATGAAACAAACAAAATGAATGCTCACAAAAAAGGAGCCAAGATTAGTTGTAGTCAAAATTTATAAATATCATGTATAATCAATACCACAAGAAATTTTTTTCAGATAAATAACAAAATAGAAACAAAAAACAAAATTACAGAGTGAATTATTAAATAAAAAAACTGAAAAACCAAGAACAACCAAAATTAAGACAGCACAGAGACGAAAACAAAAACTTTTTGCACAAGATAGGATGACACGTTGATGAATTATACAAGGCTAGATGAGACAACGATGATGACACAGAAGAACACAGTTGGTTTCAATCAAACAGAAAAAGTGAAAAAATCAAGGACAACACAGCTCAGACAAACACTAAGATGAAGACAAAATTTTGCACAAGACTAGAAGACAATGCACAGAAGAACACAGTAGGTTCTTAGACGAGCTTGTCACAACTTATTTTTCCAGTTTTCACTTTTAGCCCGCCTGAAGACAGGAGTAGATGTCAGATCCAAATGAAAATTTGTCAGTCATTTGGGTCTAATTGAACCAGCAGAGAAAGGTGGCATTCTGCCATGCAGTGTTGTAGCAAGCACTTGGTCTCTTCAAACTCTAACAGTTTACCAGTTAAAATTATACACTATTGTTTGTGAAAATTGCAACACCCAGAAAGAATTGTCTGAATAAATCCAAACTCAGAGGATGTGTAGAACAGTGTACCAGCAATAAGTGATTATGATTGCAAAGAGATAGCACACACGTAGGCCCAACAGCACCCTCTCATGTGCGACCGGAATGGTCAGTGTTACGCCAAGCTCAGTCAGTGAAGAGCCGTTAAACGAAGTGAAAGCAAGTCTCAGTATGCCTCGTCGACATAAAAGGGTGCCATATCAGCATTTCAGTGAGTTCGAATGGGGCAGAATGATTGGTCTCCGGGAAACGGGTTTGTCATACCGTGACATTTCGGCTCATACAGGCCATGCTACTACAACAGTGATGCATGTGTGGAACAAGTGGATAGAAGAGGGTCGTATGCAATGACGAGCGGATACTGGACCACACAATGTGACCGCAACACAGGATGACTGTCATCTTATCTGCATGGCCGTAATGGACCGTACAGCCTCGTTCACAGTGTTGACTCGACACTGGAGCACTGCAACGAGTGTGGACCTGTCTGTGTTGACTGTTTGATGCCGTCTGCTGTGGGCTGGACTGGTGGCACGCATGCCATTGCGTCTGCTTCCATTTTCCAGAAACCACAAATACCTCAGACTGCAATGGGCACGTGAACGCCGTCGCTGGCATGTTGAGTGGCAAAATGTAGTGTTTTCGGATGAGTCCCACTACATCCTGTCCTACAGTGATGGCCGCATATATGTTAGACGCTACCATGATGACCGCAATTTGGCAGCCTTCATTGTGGAGCGGCATAGTGGACAAATGCCACGTGTGATGGTGTGAGGCGCCCCTGGATACAACATGGAATCTTGACTCCTACGTATTGAGGGCAATCTGAACAGCGACCGCTACATCAGGGAGGTTTTAGAGCCCGAGGTACTGCTCCTCCTTCAGGCGACTCCACATGCCATATTTAAGCAGGACAATGCCCGACCACATGTGGCGAGGAATGTGCATGCCTTCTTTAATGAACGACAGGTACAACTGCTTCCATGGCCTTCACGTTCGCCTGGTATGTTGCCCATTGCACATGTCTGGGATATGATTTGTTGGCAACTTGTTTGTCACAACCACTGTTGATGCTTTGTGGACTTGCATACAAACAGTGTGGAGGGAGATTCCCCAGGAAGATATTCAGGCCCTCTTTGATTCCATGTCACAATGTTTAGGGGCTCTGATTGCAGCACATGGAAGCTTCACACTATAATCAATTCTCAAGTACAAAGATCAAGTACAGTTCTGTAATCCTAATCCATTGTGTATTGTCATGTACCTAATCTGTGGTATAAAGTTCATATCAATCACATGTATCCTTCTTGGTGTGGCATTTTTCACAAACATTAGTGTAATTTGTCCGACAAAGCTGTTCATCTTGAGAAGGTGGCTATAATAGGGGTTTGCAAACAGGTCACACAGATTCTTCCAAATATTCTTTAAGCTTCAAGACCACAAAAATCAAATGCCCTCTATCAGAATTACTGGAGAAACTGCTAGTAAGAACAAAATAAAACCTCAGTTGGCAACAGAAGAAGGCTGTCTCTGAATTACTGCAGAGAATTTGGGATGCCATCTCCTGTGGACCAAATGATCTTGGAAGGACTAATGTAAGCCTGCCGTAGCATTGATAAAGGAGATGCCAGACCCATAAAGCAACCACCAAGATAACTACCATTAGCTTTATATGAGGCAGTGGGAGGGTATTCTGAAGGAAATGAAGGAGTTGGATGTGATAGAACCATCAGTCATTCAATGGTTTTCTGCCATTGTACTTGTCAAGAAGAAAAATTTTTCTGAGACTAGCTTAATAACGTGACAAAAAAAGAATCTTATCCACTTCCACTAATAGACCACACACTGAATAGCCTAGAAGGTTATCAATAATTTTCTATTTTTGGCATGAAGAGTGGATACTTGTAAAGCATCGTAGCCCCAGAGGACCAAGAGAGGACTGCTTTTTATGTCCAAGGAAAAGGAATGTGGTAATTCAAAGTTATGCCTTTTGGGGTGTGTAATCCCCCTGCCACTTTTTAATGCCTGATGGAAAAAGTCCTCCTGTTACACATCTGTCAGGTTTGCGTAGATGATATTGTCACAGGGAGGACATTAGAAGATTGCCTATCATGCTTAGACTCTGCATTCCATAAATTGGCAGCAGTCAACTTGAAACTGATTCCTAAGAAGTGCTACCTTTTCAAAAGAAATTAAATTTTTTTGGACATGTACTGTTGAGTTGTGGAATTGAAACAGACCCAGAGAAGAACAGAACAATAAGAAATTGCTTGCCACCAACTGACAAAACCGAAGCTACTCTCATTTTGTTACTCGGATTGACACCCACGTGGCCATCTCCTGAAGATCCCTGTTGGTTGGTTACGGTGATGACGATGATGATTACAGATGGTAATTGTTGTAGGAATGTAACCGGTCCTACTTACGAGTGTGTTGTCTCCTTCTCTTACGCCACTTGTGTGAGGTTGTTGGGGCCACCTCACAAGACCCACAAATTTGTGGTATTTTGATTTACGTTAGCCATACTGATGGCACAATATTAGGTAATGAAGTCAGGGTGTATAACTGGGGTGTGAACACCCCTAAACAGGTTGTAATGACGCAATATTCGTAATTTTTTGGGACTCGGGTGTAAAATTCTTTCGTGTGTATGAAGCTTTGGAAAGCTTCTTAATATTTTTATCGGGTCTGAAGTTTAAAGCCGTGGTGGCTCGTTTCCCGTGATAGTTTATCCGACAGACGTGTGCATTTGTAGGTTATCGGGAGGACGTCTGCTTGTTACGTATTATCAGGAGTCCGGTTGTGTTTCGTTTCGAACATCGTTGTCTTGGGGATGCGTCAACAAATTTTATACGAAACGAGAGGTTAGTTTATCTGGATATTGAATGCGTCGACAGTTTTAGTTCCTCCAGCGCATTTTCAGGCAACGTCAACAAGTTTTTGTTGTATGAGAGGTTAGTTTCTGTTGACGGCGCAGCAGTCGATAACGTGTTGAGAGCGGGACACGTGCAGTTTTAGATGACGCTGCTGGCAGATGCCAGGTGCTTATCTCAGGAGAAGGGGGTGATATGCAGCACAAAAAGAGGCATCTGTCTGTCGCCCTAAGAGTAGTCTTATTCAAGGCAGTCGTCAGGTTCGGGCAGGACTAGAACTCCCACATCGGCAACTAGACTTTAATATATCATTTCTCAGCCGGTGTGGGAGGTAGCCGCATTTTAAGTTTCTTCGGGTCAGTTTTTTAAGAACATCATTACGTAAACGACTGTGGCACTGTTAACTGCAATAGTATATTTAATGGTAAAGGTTCGTACTCTGCATACTGAAACTCCGTTTTTGCGTCTGTGAACTGTGTTGCAGAATGTTAAATAAATAAATATATATCAAACTAATATGGAACTTTTTTCTTAAGTAACTAGTGTTCAATTAACTGAGTCTCGTGTTTCTACCTTCTGATCTAGTCGAGGGCAAGCCGTGGCAACGTAAACAGTCGACAGTAACAAGTGCCGAACGTTTACAAGATGGCGCCCACCACTTGTGAGGCTGTAATATTCTAAATATTAGCTTAACGAGAATAAAAGCGGAAGCTTTACAATATGGCGCCCAACGTGGGGCACGAATTAACCACACTTGAAGACTTAACAACGAGAATCGCAACAACACGTAAACATCGGCAGTTCCATTCCAGTTCTAACAGCACGACACCGGCGGCAGTTTCATTCCAGGATTCCAGCATCACGACGCCAAAGTTTCAGGTACGAGACCTCTTGCATCAACAGTAAAAGGTACGAAATCAAATCATCAATGAAGCCATCATTTCAAGAGTATTGCAGGTTAGGGTATTATAAAATACATTTCGCCAAGAAGAATTTATTGTTTGTTTTTCAGTGTGCAAAGTGTGTTAATTTCGCGACGGGTTTTTTGTTTTTTCTATTGTCTACCCCGTCGTCGTAACTGAATTAAGAATTGCGCAATTAGGAACGGATAGACAAACGGAAATGTATAAGATCCTGTTGTCCTTACAGGAGTATAGCCAGAAACAACAGGAATTTAACCAGGAGATTAAACAGGCTATTAAACAGGGGCAACAAGAGTATGACCAGAAACAACAGGAGTTTATACAGGACATTAGGCAACAAGGAGAAAAGGGTGAGAAACAATTTGATGAATTATTAGTAAATATAGAGAAGTGGGGGGTTGAATCCCTCAAAATATTAGGAAAGGGTTCAACAGGAATTGCCCCGAGTATAAACAATATTAAAAATAGCAATGACTTAGGAAATTATAGTATTAATTGTGATAAAGAATGTAAAGAGTTAATTGTTGAAGATAGTAAGACAGAGGTAATAAATGAGGAGGAGAGAGTGGCAAATAATTTAGTGGAAAGTGAACCTAATTGTGGTGAGGTTAGAAAGTCGAAGATAAAGGTAATAAAGGAAAAGAGAAATAAGGTTAGGGGGGTTAGACTCAAGGGTTATTGTGAAGTTAAGCTGCAAGATGGATCAGATAGTGAAGTGCAGCAGGCAAGAGTTGCTAAGAGTAAGCAGTATCGTCAATTGAACCAGTATGCAATTTTCAGGCAAAGTTTTGTAAGGAAGAAGCAAAGATTAAAACGAAGGGTCAGTAAAGGAGTCGGGGAAAAGAGAAGGAATAAGAGGGTAAAGACTGTAAGGAAAAAGAAAAGGAAACGGAGGGATAGATACAGGACAATAGGGAAGAGGAAGAAAGTGCTAAAGTATAGTATGAGAAAGGTAGTAAGGAAAAAGGAAATTAAGACAAAAGGAGAGAAGGACAAGGAAAAGGAAGAAGAAAAAAATTCATAGCAGAAAGAGACTGCAAGTTAGGTATTTAATTATTTTTTACTCGTATCAATTTTTATAAACTATAAAAATAAGATAATAGGTAAATAATTGTTTTTATTTTGAAGAAAACCTAAATTTTTTAAAGGACCTTATCATTTTAACAATGGGTACAGGATACAAAGGGAAAACCCTTCTCAGGCAAAAATAAATAATTTATAATTTATTTTGAATAGAAATTATGTCAGACTAATGACCTAGAAAATGTTAATTGGAAAAAAATTAATAATCGTGAGAGAGTGTGTTTTGTTAAGAATAGTGAATCATTCTAAAGCAAGTAAATTCAGTACAGTCAAAGATATTTTTGGGAAACTTGTAATGAACAGAAATTTTATGTTAAGTTAAGTCAATTGTTATCTACATTTTCCAGAAGTGGAAGTAGGTAATCTGAAAAAGTATTAATGGTTTTTGTTATAAATGCTACCAATGTTATAATTAATAATCATTTGAAGTTGTGAGTGAAGTGAATCCACTGTTTTGGAAATGTTGAATTTTAGGAATGACTGATGTGTATGTGCCATCATTTTGGGAAGGCTGTCGTAAATTACATTTCATGTTTATATTTATGTGTGTCATATATTTGTGGGTTTATTCATTGTCCATTTGGAAGCTGACACTTTCTTCCTGTGATGTGAGATTGGTATGCACTGTGCTTGTCTCTTTAAAAAAAAAAAAAAATGACATGAGCTGATATTTCATCTCAAATGTACTAAGTTCAACTATGAATAAAGGCTCTAAATATGTACATCAGTTGTGCAATAATGGCACACCTTGATTTTCTTTGTTTTTTAGTGTTGCAGAAATTTCTTTTCTGTTCTCACAAAGCCTATTTTTGCTACTGATTGAGGTTATTACTATGTAGCGGATTGTCAATATCATAATATTTGGTAAATGTAATTAGCAATACAGATGGAGAATAGTGTGCTCTTTTGCATTACAGTATTGTAATTCAGTTTGTTCAGTATGTTTTGTCTTGAAAAAATTATTGCTCAGTTTTTTTTAAAATTATTATGAAATTACTTATTGAGTAAAAACACAAAACACGTCTGAGTATTTTGTTTGATGAGCATTTTATGTGAAATTATGATTGTGTGAATTGTAAGTTTGACATTGCAATGGTTGAAAATTATGGTTTAACAGTATATCTTGTACTAAGCATATATATATATATATATATATATATATGCCAGGTTTAAATTATGAAAGAACATTTGTGAATTTTCTAAATATGCAGTGAGTTATGAAAGAACTTTGTGAATTTTCTTTAAAGATAAGTAGTGTTTAGTTTCAAAATATGTATTACAGTTAATACTATAATATTTTGCTACAATGTTGTCTAATTTAATTACTTTCACTTTCAATTGAAGATAAGGCAATTGGTAAGTCCTTCATAAAAACGTGTAGAAATTGCAAATTAATGGAATGAAAATGTTTAAATATTATAATTACTTTAAAGTGTATCAGTGAAGATTTTGTGAATTTAAATATAGCTTTGCAATTAGGTAGNATGTTGTGAAATTATATGTCGTAGAAGCTCAAGCTGTTATGGGCAATTGTGTAATTGTAACTGAGTTATTGATGCAGAGTACAGAACCGGAAGTGCTTTATGAATGTTTATTAATTTTATTTTTAAGTGAAACTGTGTTAATGGANTTTATTTTCAAATGAAACTGTGTTAATGGAAAGAAACATATAATTAATGTGAGTTTGGAAATCATAGTTGACAATAGGAATTATTAGGAGGATTAATTAAGGATGCATTAAATGGTACTTAACTTTTCAAAGGTTGAAGTGGTTGAGGTGTTGTAGGGTATTGAGCCTTAAGAATAATCAACATAAGTAGTAGATGTTGCTGCAGTTTATGGTGTCCTGGGATCAGTGGCACAAAGTGAAGTGTATTTGTATTGGGACAGGTCTGGGGCCCTTGTTTTTTGTCAGCACTGACCTAGTGAGAGGCAGTAGCATTGACTTTTGAGGTTTTTTGTCAGCACTGACCTAGTGAGAGGCAGTAGCATTGGCGTGTAATGTTGGTTGTCAGCACTGGCCTATGGAGAGGCAGTCGTAGTGACTTTTTTGTAGTTTTGGGCAGACCTGGGTCCCCTTTTGGAGAAGTGGTGTGCTGATCACAGCGAGAGACCAAAGGGCAGCAACCCAAAATAAAGAATTGATGGCATAGGTAGGAAATACACCCTCAACCACAAAAGTTGTAACAACCAGTAACTGATTGAAACCAGTAAGGTGTAATGTTTTTGCAGCATCCTTGTCAATGGCTTGTCACTCTTCAACAGTGTTATGAGTTTAGTAAAGTAAATAATTTTTTTTATCAAGAGTTAAGTGAATATTTTTTGTTATGAGTGATTACCATGTTATATATAAAGTGTTTTCAAGGAACAGAGGCACAGTGGTTTACAGAACAGCATCATTCAAGATGGGTTTCGCTTTGGGAAAGATTTCTTCCAAATCTATCCCAAACCGAGGGGGGTAATGTAATGATGCAATATTCGTAATTTTTCGGGACTCGGGTGTAAAATTCTTTCGTGTGTATGAAGCTTTGGAAAGCTTCTTAATATTTTTATCGGGTCTGAAGTTTAAAGCCGTGGTGGCTCGTTTCCCGTGATAGTTTATCCGACAGACGTGTGCGTTTGTAGGTTATCGGGAGGACGTCTGCTTGTTACGTATTATCAGGAGTCCGGTTGTGTTTCGTTTCGAACATCGTTGTCTTGGGGATGCGTCAACAAATTTTATACGAAACGAGAGGTTAGTTTATCTGGATGTTGAATGCGTCGACAGTTTTAGTTCCTCCAGCGCATTTTCAGGCAACGTCAACAAGTTTTTGTTGTACGAGAGGTTAGTTTCTGTTGACGGCGCAGCAGTCGATAACGTGTTGAGAGCGGGACACGTGCAGTTTTAGATGACGCTGCTGGCAGATGCCAGGCGCTTATCTCAGGAGAGGGGGGTGATATGCAGCACAAAAAGAGGCATCTGTCTGTCGCCCTAAGAGTAGTCTTATTCAAGGCAGTCGTCAGGGAGANCGCCCGTGAGGGCAGGTCAGCGCAGTCGAGAAGTATCATGCAATGCTAGCCTAGGCCGCGTTCGGGCAGGACTAGAACTCCCACATCGGCAACTAGACTTTAATATATCATTTCTCAGCCGGTGTGGGAGGTAGCCGCATTTTAAGTTTCTTCGGGTCAGTTTTTTAAGAACATCATTACGTAAACGACTGTGGCACTGTTAACTGCAATAGTATATTTAATGGTAAAGGTTCGTACTCTGCATACTGAAACTCCGTTTTTGCGTCTGTGAACTGTGTTGCAGAATGTTAAATAAATAAATATATATCAAACTAATATGGAACTTTTTTCTTAAGTAACTAGTGTTCAATTAACTGAGTCTCGTGTTTCTACCTTCTGATCTAGTCGAGGGCAAGCCGTGGCAACGTAAACAGTCGACAGTAACAAGTGCCGAACGTTTACAAGATGGCGCCCACCACTTGTGAGGCTGTAATATTCTAAATATTAGCTTAACGAGAATAAAAGCGGAAGCTTTACAAGGTCATGAAGCGACCTAACATGTGAAATTAAAACACATCAGTTCATTTATCTTACTCACATGATATGACATTTAAATTGATACACACAGTTGAGGGATGTGGCCATCTGAAGCTGTAAAACCACAAGGAGCGTGAAAGAAATTATAAGTATATTATACCCTTGGGTGCAGTGAGCCGGCAGGAGGCAAGAATGTACTACTCCGGGGCAAAGAAATAAACAAAAGGGTACAGTATTTAAAAATAATTACTGAAGCTACCTGATTAGTGCAAAGTGTTGAGTTTCACAGGAGCGGCACAATGGCCTGCCCTTCTTCTCCTATGCGCCTGTTTGCCTGAGTGGCCATCATGGCGGCAGTCTGCGTGAAGTCTTGAGCAGCCTGGTGCCAAAACTCTAAAAAAAGCAAACTAAGTGTTGAAAAGTAGAAAAGCAACATGGAAAAACCTCAAATTATAAGAAGATTACACAGGACACTTTAAAGTAAAGTTTCATAACAGGTTTAACATTAGAAAAATATGCCAGTTGGCAATTGTCATACAAAAATATGTCACACTAATTAAGTTGAAAAGCATCTTTCCCAGCCCGTTGTGATGGTAATTTAAATAAGCATTTATTCATTAGCGGAAAAGTAGAAACAGAGAGTAATATAAAATACAATATTGAATGTGGCAGCAGGACTCTGATGTCACTAGACGAGTCCAAGTGAGAAAATCCAAGGAGAAGGAGGGTAAGTATACAAAGTAACTGTGCAATAAACATGGGTTTGTTACCTACCTCAATCCTAATAGGCATAATTTTGTGAATAGTGTATCAGAAAAATTAAGAGTTATACATGGCATACTCTCACTTCACTTTGACTTCTCACACAGGGGTTTAACGATGCAATGAAGGGGCAAATGTGGGGTTGCTGGCATGCAGGTACTATTGATATCCCCAACGTGGCCTTCATTTCCCTGATGTTCTCACTGTTGGGAATGATTATGGGATGTTCAGCTGGCCTGAACAAGCACATACCCCCAAAAGTTACCTCTATAAGGGGTGAAGGCAGGACCGCTACTGGATGCTGGTGTTGGCATGGTGGCTCTGCTAGGCATTTTCCAAATAGTGCTTCAGTCAGCGTTTACTGCAGCCGTCCACAGTTCAGCTGCAGTGAACCCAGTAGAGGGGCTGTGTGAGCTGCGAAGTGGCGGCAGGATGAACAGATGCTAGGAGATGGGGATGCAGCACACACTATACACCCCTCTTCCCTGGAGGCCGCGCATCTGCTGCAGACTGATGAACCCCTGCTGCATATCTAGTGGCAGCAGGTTGGCGGTTGTCGCAGCCCTCGCCAGGGCAGTAGGTGTTAGGGGCCCCGGGTGTTAATTGGAGATGGTGAGGTGGTGTGGTTGCCGTGGCAGTGCAGTGCTGCAGCTACTGCTGTGAGGGGCTGGGTGCTTCCATAGACTTGGCAAGGCATGCCCGGTGGACCGCAGAGCTGTTTGGAACAACGTGATCGTAAGGAGCCATCCTCCATCTTCATCTCCTCACTACTGCTGGTGGTTGATGGTGAGCGAGGCCTGCAAAGGGGTCGCAAAAGATGCTGGGAGAGTAACTGGCATCTCCATCATGTCGCTCATATATGTGCACCTTGTGGTTCGGCAGGGTCTTGCTTACTGGAGTTGATGCAGAATGTCTCAAACGCGTCACAGCATTGCTAGTCAGGGTCATCACCAGTGGGTCTGGACTCCAGAGAGGTGGCCCTGGTGGCATGCCTTGGGAGACGGCGATGTAGACAGGTGGCACAATGGAGGACGTCGTGGCGCAGAGTGTCGTGATGCAGGGTGTCTTGACTTGGCTGTTCAGTGGAGCATGTGCAGCAGGATCATTGATGATAGCTGTGGGTGGTAAGGAACCACCTGTGGGTGACCTGTTGTCTGCGTCCTCAGAGAATGTTGGGATGCCGGATTTCACAGGCACGAACAGGCGCTGCATAGTGTGGCAATCACTGGACTCGGGCAAGAGGCATCCTAGTTGGTACATTGTTTTGGAGGCGGTGTGTCAACACCATCCGCTGTTTGCGACTCAGAGACATAAGGCACCAGGGCACCTGGAGTGGCATCTGCACAGCGCAGGTCTTCATGGTGAACAGGAATGCAGTGCCTCCTGCCCACATGCACAAGATAAGTTCTCCCGATGTGACTAATCACTACTTGTGGGCTACTCCACTTTAGGGCTGTTCCAGCACAGAAATTCTTAGCTGAGGCCAACAAGTGATGTGCATGCACGTACACACACTTGCCTGTAAATCAGTTGGTGGGCGAGTGATAACAGGACGCCGCAGCATGATGTAGCGTTGCTGGTGGTCATGCACTTCTCGTTTCACATGCTCCCTTCATTGCCAGCATGTTCCACTTTTCTCTTGACTGCTGGCATGATCCCTCAATACCTGGGCATACTCGCCGAGGAGGGGGAGTTGGCAGCCTTGAAGTAGCTCAGCTGGCATCTTGACAGTAGCAATGTTGGTTCACGTGTAAAGAGTGAAGAAGGAGGGAGGCAGGTAGATGGTCAGCCCAGGAATCATGATTATCATGCACATGCAGATATAATTGCATTTCCTTCATGTAAACTGTGTGCCATTATCCTCCTTGCTGCATGCGACAGTTTCATCCAGTGATCAAGAGGGCCTCAGTTAACTGATTCTCTTCTCCCGGCATATGTACTTCAATGCTGAATGACTGTAAAAACAATTCCCAGCCCATGAGCTTTCTTCATACTTCCTTGGTGTCTTGCAGCCATACTAACACCTATTATCAGTTAGTAATGAGAACCACTGGTAAACTACGAATAGTCGGTAGCATTTCACTGCTCAGACAGCAGCCAAACATTTGTGTTTGTTAATGTCGTACCGCGTTCTACGGGGTCTAATTTAGCACTTCTGAAATCTATTATCTGTTTAGTACCACTGTCACCAATTTGAAAAAGCACTGCACCTAGTCCCTTTTTGCTCCCATTAGTCTGGAGATGAATGTGATGGCTTGGGTCATGACATGCAAGTGCATGGAAGTTGCAGAAACGTAATTTAACTTCGTTAAAACTGTTTGCATGTTCATTCGTCCAGCAAAATTTGTGAGCAGGTAAAAGTATGTTAGTGAGCGGAGAGGTATTTTTGCAAAGTCCTTTAGGTATTCTTTTAACCAATTAATGAATCATAAAAATTTAACTAACTGTTTACAAGTGCTGGATGCTGGGTAACTGTGAAATAAATGTAACTGTTCTGGAGTGGGACAGCTACTGTTCTCCTTAACCAGATGTCCCAAAATCTGTATACATGGTTTGCCCAGGTGGCACTTCCTATTTGTAAACTTAAGATTGTCGATAGTGAGTCGTTCAAGCACTAAAGACAGATGACGCACATGATTCTCCCACGATTCCAACCATATGTTCACATTGCCAAGATATGCCATCGTAAACTCACCGATGTATCATCCAGGACCAGCACCATCATTGACTGGAAGGTGACTAGAGCACATTTAAGGCCAAATAGCGTTGCCCTGAACTGGAAACGTTAGCTGTCTGGTGCAGTGAAAGCTGTTTTCAGACAATCTTCGGTTTTCACTGGTATTTGCCAGTAGCTGCTACGGAGATCCAGTGATGTCATTACTTTAGTGCGGCCAAAGCTATGGAGCGTGTCCTTGATGTTGATAAAAGGAGATCGTGAATTTTCAGTGATGATATTAAGGGGCCTAAATTCCACACAAAATCTCTAGGAACCATCTTTTTCAGAGCAAGTGTTGTAGCATATGGGCTGGTAGTAAGTTCAGCTACACCTTAATCTAACATTTCCTGTATATTTTCTTTAATAATACAGCACTGGCGAGGTTGATACTGACAGGGCAGTGTGTACACTGGTTACTCATGGATTAACGGGATGCTGTATTTCAAGGGTGTCACCAGTAACCAGGAAAGTGCAATCAGTTATATACAGACCACCATGTAACACTTGACATGTACCACAATAAGATTATTGGAACTTGTGTTACTCCCATCCTTGGAAGAGTGAATTTCTTGTGTAGTCGCTGCGTGAATTTTCTGGTCATCAACTCACGTCCCCCTCAGCACAATGCGAGGTGTGAAGAAACTTGTGGACCAGGTCAGATCAGTTATATGATTGGTGGCCTTCCTCTGTGTTCAGAGTTTTTGGAGTCATGGATGGCCATTAGTACTAGGTGTGTAGTACCATCGGAGCAACATGCGGCCACAGGTACCAACAAGTGTAATCTGTGAGCATCGTGGGTAGAAAGAGTTATTAACTGGCAGGATTGTGGGAATGTGGAACTGGATGCATGAGTGTTAGACATCTGGAATGGTATTAATGTATAGCAGTTGACATTTTGGATATATATGTGTAAATAATAATTGAGGATTAAGTTACGGTGATAAAGAATTTCATTAGAATTGAGATTGACATTAAATATTGCACTCACTGATAGTGTAATAAGTGGAATAGTAGAAATTGGCAGTTCAATTATGTAAATAATAGTTGTGTGTATTTTCATAAGATTGTAGATAAATTAAAAAATTAAATTTATTTCTTTTGTTTTTATTAAGACCTTGATCCCACTCAAACTTGGAATCATCCCCCTCCCCCCTTACACAATCCCTCTCCCTATGCAATTGTAACAACATTAATAGGCCAAGAATGATGCTTTGAGGCACACCAGCATAAATTGCTCTGACATGTGATTTTCCTCCTTCACATTGTAAAAATTCTGTGATCAAGATAGCTGACTGATGCTTTGTTTAACAGTTGGAGAATTTTAATAATAATAATTTATGATGTAGGCTAGCATGAAATACCAAATCAAAAGCCTTTACAGTGTTTAAAATGACTGTGATGATATCATCCTTCTAGTGGAAGTCCTGCGTAATATATTCTGGTATTTGCACATGGGTTGATGTGTCGTCAAGAGCTTTTGTCAGAAGCTAAACTGCTTACTGGGTAATATGTTTTGGCTGGTAAGGTGGGCATTGATCTGCCTTAAAGTTATATATTCCATAGCATATTTAATAGACTGGTTGGCCTGTAATTATGAAGCAGCTTTTTATCTTTGCCTAATTTATGGAACACAATAATATTTGCAGCCTTCCAGTCAGCCTAAAAGTATTCCAGCAGGAGTACAGCAATAATACATGTTACTAAATACTCAAGGGCCAGGTCAGGAACTTTAACCAAAATTTCTTGTATACCGTTAGCTCTAGGCGTTTTTCTGGGCTGCATGCAGTGAATAGAAATATTAATGTCATGCGACAGTCAAAGTTCAGGTTCTGCTTCTGTGCCATTGTTTTTGGCACTCTCTGCTTTTATACTTTTGTGTCCTTTTGGACATTTCATGGCAAAGCTTTGTTTTTCTGAACTCCTTCATTCCTTTTTTTTAATGTTGTTTGTATCAGTAAAAGAAAAAATATTTTACCTTTGTTAAACAAATTAGTTTCTTTTATTGTTTTGACAGTGACATTGGCACTTTTTTTGATTGTATGTTTAATTTTCTTTATCTGTTATAATATATTTATATTATCTCTTAGGTCATATTTGCAATTTTGTTTCATGAATATATCATTTCATCTTATAATAATCAGTAAGTTTAACTGTCTACTAAATAAAATTTTAGTTGATGTATATAATTTGTCATATCATTAGTATTGATAAATAATAGTTGTGTGTTCCATCACGCTAGTTTAGAATGCGCCCTTCTTCCTTCTTCAAACTTCAAAATGATGTGAAGCAAAATATCTTGTATCACTCCTCTCTAATCATTTGACATCATATGTTAATTACCTTTCTTTGCAGCTCTAAGTAAGATTCTTTTGCTCTATATTTTCCCTGTTACCTTGTGGACCTTTTTGTCAAACCTTTTATTTTGGTTTTACAACTTTGTGATTTTAGTTAGCAGTGCGCAACTGTGCCTGCTCTATATGATGCTGCCATTAAGCATGTAACTCCCTCTTCTTGTGGGATGTCAAGAGGTTGAGATTTCCTACCCCTGCACTTTAGTGAGGGTGCCTATTTTCTTTCACCGTATGGTGGAATGCTCTTTCTAATTTCTTTTGGCATTGGGATAATCGCTTCATATGAAATATTAGAGTAGTGTATGTATGGAAAGTCTGGCACAATGTATTTCAAATGGGAGTCTATGGCCTTGGCTGGGAGTCTTTGGCTCAACTCGGAAGTGCTCGGCAGGTCTCAGAAGATCTGGGAACCCCTACTTTTGTTCGACACAGGATTGCTGACTTACCCGAAGTAGCTCAGTGGTTACTTACAACAACCCTTCAAGCATATATGTATGTTTATGTTAGTCATATTACTTTTATATGCAGAGGGTATGCCAAATCAATTATCTTTATTTATAATCCTATTTTAAGAATAATTTTTTTATCTGGCAGAGCACCTATGTATAAAATGTAAACTGGTAAATTTTTTTCTAATTATAATTATCAAATTTATTAATTCAATATTTAAAACCAAAAACTAAATGTAATTGCAAGGTGGATTTTATTTAACAAATAAAAAATTTTAAAATTAAGCCATTTTTTACATTTGTATGTGCATTAATTTTTGCAAAACCACAGAGAAGTATTTCTTCCTTTCTCTCTGTTCCTCTCTCTCTCTTTCCCTATCTCTTTCAGTTTCTCCATTCACACCAGTTTACCTTCAAATCTATATATTTTAGTTGAAAAATTTTAATTCATCAAGTTGCATTTTAAAGTTCATGATGATAATTCATGCAGTTTTTTTTAATAATTAGACTTTGTCTGAATATATTAAAACTGACCACCCCCTGTCTCATGTCACGCTGTAAGCATAGTATTGTTCCCATTGTCCCTACCTGTCAAGACATACATTAAAAAGCTAAAAGGACAGCACAAGCAAATTTAAAAAATACATTATAGTTTCAGCCAAAAACTTTTTTTTTTCACATTTCAAACTGTAATTATTATTACCTGAAAAATAATATCCATGCATTTACACCATAGGCAGTGAAATGCCACTAGCAACCACTGACCTTAAAAATAATGCTGTAGATGATTTTTTTTTAAATTTTGGTAGCTTTCCATATGTTTGTTTAGGAACACGCGAGATGCGTGGTACTTTCTTTTTTCCCCTAACAAGTAAATGTTAAAAATTTACAGACATATTTTACAGTTTGTCGTGTGTTATGAAGTGAGAAAATATAGAATTTATTTTAAGGACACTATAGCATAATCAAGTGCAATCATTGAACTGATTTCTTTTTCAAAAATTATAATTTCAACTGTTGAGTGTTTCTCTCTCTCTCTCTCTCTCTCTCTCTCTCTCTCTCTCTCTCTCTCAGAGCGCAAACTGCAGTGGGGAGCAGGCATTCAGCAGGGCATCGAGGACCAGCTCATTGATTATATAACATCTGTCCAGCATAACACGACCATGCGAACATGCATGCATGAGCTCCCACACCTTTCAGTTATAATATTTGCCCTGCTGCTACAGTTTCCATCATTTCTAGCTTCTGTGCGCAGATGGAAAAAAATATTGTAATGATGTCACATTGCTTGCTTGTTTCATCCCAGGCTCTGCAGATATATAAGGCGGTCAGAATTGCCAGGCATAACAGTTATTCGTCTGATGCGAGAACGTCTTTACTTTCCTGCCACCTTGACGATCAGGCCGGTAAGTTATTTTAAGCTACACTACTCGCTCACAAGTGGCTGTTAGTCATCTGTCATATCAGGCTCAGCAGATATATAAGGCAGGCAGAGTCATCCAGCGTCATAGTTCTTCATCTGATGCGACAGGTGACAGATCATGTCTCTCTCCTGACCTTCTTAGCTTTCAATTCGGTAAGTTAATTACTGCCACAATGCTCGCTCATGATTATCTGTTGGTGACATGACAATTGGGCTCAGCAGTTATATAAGGCGAGCAGAATTGCGTATCATTACAGTTCTTCGTCAGATGTGACAGATGGCAAATCGTTTGCTCTCTCCTGACCCTCTTTGCTCTCAATTTGGGAAATTAACTTACTCCATAATGCTTGCTTGCGATTGACTGTTGGTCACGTGACAATTGGGCTAAGCATATATATAAGGCATGCAGATTCGCCAGTTCTTCATCTGATGTAACAGGTGACAGATTTTCTTCTCTCTAATGTAGCAATAATTCTGGTAAGTTATATTGTGTTCAACTCTTCCATGACAGTATGCATGTTATAATTGGTCGTGCTCATAATTACACGTACATATTTTTGCACCAAAGTAATAATCTGCTCACTTTCACATACCTGCCCGAACCAGCGAACCATTACTGCATATATTCCGTGATATATGACATGGAGCATTTGCAGCTTTAAGTCAAAATTACTGCAACATATATTTAATTATTTTTATAATGGACCATTTATTTAGTTTCCTATGCCATGTGTGTTTGAAGTTAATTTATTGTGTAGCTCCCAATACATTTTTACATACTAATTTCATATTTTTTTATTTGCCCCGCAGAGATCAAGATAAAGTGTTCATTTAATGGTGTGCCTACGACCGGCATCCCAACTTCGTCTTCGCCTGTACAATCACTGGCTCCAGCTGGACTGCCTACGTCGTCTGTGATGCCATTCGCTCCACCATAAACTGGATCTGCAAATGCGATACATCGACACCCATGTGCAATAAAACCTTCGTATTAAACCACGATGCTCAAACGCACAAGAAGTATGGTTGCGCGAAGAATGCAGATAGAATGACATAAGTGTGGAAATTGCGACATGACATATGCTAAATGCGATAGTTTGCAGAGACACGTGAAAATCTTTAAGTCTATAGGTCCTTCGCCTGCCAAATGCATTGTGTACAGTCTCCATCGTCATTGAAACCAATATCTCGAAAAGATACATCATCATGTGAGCATCAGCCACATCCAAGAATCATGGCAGGGTCTGGGAAGGCTAATGCTAATGGTTTCGTGGAAACCGAAACCGCTTTCCAGCGCAATTTAAATACATATGTTGTTCATATCAAGAGCAGTTCGTCAAAAGATTTTTGTACAGTTTTGGCTCACATGAAGAAAAATATCGTCGGACAACTCAACGAGGATGTACAAGAGCAGTGCCCAATTAAATTCAATACGTGACATGAGTGTGATCATGCAAATCCGAATACAGTAGAGCACCCCTCAACCAGAATCATTGGGGGAAGGGTTATTCCGGTTGTGGGAAAATTCCTGTTATGGGAAATGAGGGTGGGATGGTGTGAAAAATAAAAATTTTAGTCTGAACTCGTGTATATTTGGCACATAATTTAAACTTAAGAAATCCATGAGTGTAAATTATTAGTTTTATCCTTAAAGTTACAAAACCATTTAAAAAAACACTACGTACTGTTTATGAAATGTAAGTGATAAAACTCAAGTCGCTCCGTTAATGACCTTCATTCACAACCTGCCAGCAAGGGTTCTTATCTCTTTGCGTGCGATGTGTGAGTAAGCAAGGTCTGGAGATAACCTAGGGCTGCAGCGGTAACATCATGTTACTGTTTGTGTTGACGTGCAACTGATAAAGCTTCCCGAAGTATAGTAAATTCCATGGACAGTATTTCCCTTACTACATAGCACGTCGGTACAATATACATTTACAAGTGCGGGGCTGACGTATTATAGACAAAGTTCACAGTAATTATCCAGTTTAGTAAATTTTCTGTAATGTATATTTCCACTCTACTAATCACGCAAAACACGAATATGCAAGGGGCATTTACGTATGACTAATTTCGTAATATGTACCCACCTAACCTAACAGAACCTAACCCCACGATAGATGAATCACTATTTTACATTTTTAAACTAACCTAAGATTGTAGGGTTTTACACTAACCTAGGTTTTCTTAAGGTTTTACACTAACCTACGATGTTAGGGTTTTACACTAACCTAGGAGTGTAGGGTTTTAAACCTAGGATTTTAGGGTTTTTACTTTAACCTAGGATTGTAGGGTTTTACACTAATCTAGGATTGTAGGGTTTTACACTAACCTAGGATTTTAAGGTTTTACACTAACCTAGGGTTTAGGGTTTTAAACTAACCTTTGAATTTAGGATTTTAGGGATTTAAAGGAACAATAAAGCACACTGGAAGAATATCAATTAACTCACCAAGGTAGGCGGCGGATACGACTCCTCTGTTCTCGGCCAATTCAACCTTACCTCACTTAACGATGTTGAAATATTGAAAGATATATAATTTTGACATTTGGATAAGTTTTGATAACTAAACATTGTAAAATCGATTATATCTAGTTACCTCCTTGTTTTGTATCCTCTGTGCTATGGCCAGTTTAAAACAATGTAAAAATGTGTGTTGGGTGTGTTTCTTTGACTAAAAACTATTAAGTTTAACAAAACTAATTACCTTGTTTATCTTTATAAAATAGGCTCCTTCATCAAACGAAACACCATGATCTACTAAAATGCCACATAGGCGAATATTAGGCACTGAAACACTAGTTCATAGGCGAATATAACGCACAGAAGCACTCTTTCTTACTTTCTCCGTTTTTAAATCCGTCGGATTGGGACATCACAACTCACCCCAGCAAAGATACAAAGGCTACTCAACTGCCTCAAAAATTTCCATTAAAATCACATCTGACGCATCACGGTGACGTAAAAATACCCACAAGCCAATAAGGTGACGGCAGGAATCATGGCGTCACCAAAAATCATGGCGTCCACGTTCTACTTATTTTAACATGACACCCTCCTGAATAATAACAAGGTGAGCTGTGCAGAATCCATTAATGCTACTTTCGTTTATCTAGGATGTTTCCTTCAGAGAAGTCACTAAACTGGATAATTACCAAGTTCACAAAGTACCGTATTTCAGCGTGTATAGTCCGCACATTTTTACAAAAAAAAAGTGGCGTTGTGGCTGGAAATTATTCAGCATCGGCAGGCAGCAGCCGAGCGCAAAGTCACTACCAGGGCGCAAACACGCATAGTAGCACCTGCTGCCTTTACCCCAGTTCGCGATGACGTGTGCAAAATATACGAGAATCCTGACGCCAGAAACCTCCCAAGTACTCATTCATATGCACAGGCCATCAAGTCTCCCAACAAACACTTCACAGTTCCCATACAAACACCTGTTGCGCCCCAAACTCAGTTTCAGGCACCTCCCCCCGCCCTCATCTCACCCTCTCCATGCTCCCATCCTACAAACCCCTGTCCATGGTTGGAATGGGGTCGTCTCTGCAGGACTTGATGGATCTGCTTAAGTTCCTGCGGGAGGCAAACTTCAAGTCCATCATGGACCACTTCTGCCCTTACATGATAGTTGCTAATAGTCACCCGGACCCAAAACCCAAATCCATGCTTCTGCTGGAGGTGCTGACCACGTGCCAGGATGCCCCCTAAATTGATCATCCCCCTCCCCCTGCAAGATCCCGGTACCCTCTCTATTCTCTACTGGAATAGCAATGGAGTGTTCAATCAGACTCTATGAACAGGAAAGATTACTGGAGATGTATGGCATAGAAATAGCACTAATACATGAAACACTTTTAACCTCGCAAAGGCGTTTTTCAGTTAAAAATTATGTAATTTATTGGTCAGACCGCACCCCTAAAAGGAAAGAGGTACTTTAATATTAATACATAATAAACTACAGCACCATGTAAAATCGAATCTTAATTACGAGAATATATAATAAACTTCTCTAAATATTAACACAAATTGCTGCCATTTAACAGTAACTTCAGCATATCTCTCCCCTACAAAAGACCTAATAACAGCGGACCTAGACAAAATAACCAACCAACACTATCATAAATCATTGCAGGTGATCTAAACTCAAAACATACAGACTGGAACAGCAGAGTATCTAACAAAAAAGGTAATATTTTACTTACGCACTCTCAAACAAATAACTATATACACTGCGCCCCGGACCACCCCATGCACTTTCCAAGTCAATGTCGATACAAACCAGATGTTATAGATATTCTGCTGACAAATATTTCCAATCTAATACTAGAATTGCATCCCCTGGATGAATTAGACTCCGACCATTCACCCATTTTTTGTAAAATTAAGGCAAATTTTGTAAAACATCCAGATAAAATACTTAGTAAATTTCCACTAACAAACTGGGATAGCTTTAAAGTAGATCTAGAAGAAATATTCATCTTGCACAACATAGAAATGAAAAAGAAAAACGATATACACTCTGCTTTAGATCTGTTTCAAAACACCATTAAAAATCAATTAAAGAAAAATACAACTTTCCTAAATAGACGCCAATTTTTGAAGCAGACTTTTCCTGACGTAGAACTTTTACCAGCAGAAAAAAGGAATGCCAGACACTTGTATCAAAAACATAGAACTGATCTCTTAAAATAAAAATATAACAAACTTAAAAAAGAATCAGAAACAAGCTAGATAAACTTAGAATCACAAAATGGGAGACTTTGTTACAGAACTTTCTGACAACATCCATAGCTTCTGGTGAATTTTAAAGTACTCCGCGGGAAAAAATTCCAACCTAGCTTCTACTCCCATTTTAACGACCACAGGCCTAAAGTATAACCCGGTAGACAAGGCCAAAGCAATAGCCGACATGCTAGTAGATCAGTTCACTCCAAATAACGATATCGGAGACCCTGACTTCACAAGGGATGTAATTACAACTATAACTTATTTCCTAAATAATAAAGCCAAAAGAAAGCTGCAATTAATTACCTTTCAAGCACTAAGTCTTGCAATAAAATCAGTTAAACCAAAAAAGGCTGCCGGGGAACATAAAATTACATATCAAACGTTAAAAAACCTACCCTTCCTGGCACTTTGTTTTATACTAAAGATATTTCACGCCATTTTAAAACTTAAATATTTTACTTTAAACTGGAAATGGGAAAAAATAATTACAATCCCTAAACCAGGAAAGGACCCTTCTCTACCCCAAAACGGTTGCCCGATATCGCTTCTCAGCTCACTCAGTAAAATATTTGAAAAACTCCTCCTGGTAAGACTAAAAACTCATGCACAGATAAAGAAAATAACACCTAAATCGCAGTTTGGTTTCAGGGCAGGTCATTCAACCATTCATGCACTTACTAAACTTATTACCGAAACAGTATCAGCAAATAATGGTAAAAAATTTACAATCACAATTTTTCTGGACATAGCAAAAGCCTTTGATAAAGTTTGGATACCTGGCCTACTACAAAAACTTTTTAACTTTAAATTCCTGGACTGCTACATCCACCTACTTAAAAGTTATTTCACTAACCAAAAGTTTTATGTCTCAATTGATAACACTGTATCTCACACGTGCAAACTACGAGCGGGTGTTCTACAGGGCTCCGCTTTATCTCCTTTCCTTTATAATATTTATACAGCTGAATCCCTAATAATCATGCTAAAGTTCAAATGTATGCTAATGATACTGTTACCTTTGTCTACTATAAATCATTAGATTATGTTCACTTATACGCCCAACTACAGCTGGACAAGCTGAGAGAATTTCACGAGAGATGGAAAATTAAAATAAACGCGGAAAAATCCCCGGCTCTAGTTATAACACGGAGAAGAAAACTTTACAACTTAAAACCACTTAAAATAATAACGAAATAATACCCTACTCCACACAAGCTAAATACCTTGGCCTAATAATAGATGAAAAATTAAGATGGCATGCACAAATAAAAGAAACACGAAAACTAGCACTGGCAAAACTTCCACAATCATACCCACTCTTAAAATCACCTAGACTCTCCCTGCGACCTAAATTTTTACTATACACTTCCCTAGTTAGAGCGGCCCTAATGTATGGAAATGAAATCTGGGGAAATGCAGCCAAGTTATTAATCCAATCATTACAAACAGTGCAAAATAAGAGTTCTGGGAAATGTGCATTGCTTCACACATATTTTTGAATTGCACGAAGCCCTAAAAATGCACTTAATTGGTAATAAAATAGTCTCACAAAATAATAAATACTACGATAAAATCGAAAACCACAGTAATGAAATAATTAGAAAACTCGGTAAATATCTGCCGGGCACAAACACCCGACTAAAACATCCTAAAATACCCTGTTTACAAACCTAAAAAGTATTAAAAAGTAAGAAAAAAATTTAACAAAACTAGTTCCTGCTAGGGTCTCCCAGCAACATAATGAAAACTCAACTATATTCCTCACTCTACTAAATCCCGCACCCGGCTGCATTTTCCACGCTGTCTGGGACAAAATTTGGTCGTTTTAACCAAACTAGTTCGCGTTAGGTCCATGCCAGTCACTCTGCCTGCAGCTCTCACTACGCTGACATCTCTCCTGCACCACTTTCAACCTGCCATGCGTCTCCAACGATCTTAGCATTCATAAACGCAGCAACTATTTATTTTATATCTTAACTATTGTTTAGTTAAAGCACTTTCTCTTTAACTATTAACTGCAGTTTTTAGTCACGACCATTAATTTCATTCTCACCCATGTTTAATGCGTGAGCACAACCAATCTGACCTCGCGTTTTTTAGAGTCACTGGATTATTTTTATTATCATTTGGTACTAGATTCCATTTTTTAATTTATAAAACCTGGCCTGGGAATTATATTACTTGTCCAGGTTATTAACTTAACCTGCATTTTCTAAATTTTGTAATAAAGTGGAGCCACTTACCTAGGCAGAGCTGCCTCCCTCTTCTTTTCTTGTGCTGGCAGGGGGAGAGGAGGGGAACATTTTGGGGTATCGGGATTGCTGGGAAAACTCAGTAGGCCCATTAAAATAGCTGCGAAGGGAAACCTCCATAACTACAAATTGGGATGGTGCAGGGAGTTGGGAGGGTGCCAATCTTGCTTCTTTCTAATCTCCCTGTAGGTCAGATGAAACCCCGCTGGGTGGTTAAGGTCCCCTCACGGGGCCTGAACTACCTCCGCTCTGAGCTTTGGCAGTAATGAAAAGCAGCGGCAGCCTCAGCAGGTTACAGTTACAGCTACTGCTTCTACGAAATACCCTGAAGATGGAGACAGTGATAAGGTTACAACCCAGAAGCCAAGAACGTATTTATCACATCATTGTATGAGGTTTTTGCCTTGCCACTCTGGTACTCACAGGTGAATATAGAGTCCCAAATGTATGCCTGCTTGCTCTTAATTACGGGTTGCGATCTTAAGGGGGGTAACTGGCCCATGTGATTGTGTGAGTACTGGTGACTCATACACATGGTGTGCATGCATTCACCTTCTTTACAGTACTGTTGCAGACACACTGCAAACCAACAATTTTACATTAAGGTAAAGCTCTGAAGAACACACAATATTTGTGGTTGCAATAAAAAGAGTTTATTGGTGAAAATAGCAAGTTACACATACATACATACATGGCCAAGGACTGAATTACATAAAAAAACTACTCCCATACTAAAATGGTTTTAAAAAACTAGCATACAGATGTGCTCATGGACACTTCAAAAAGTGATGCCAGTGCCCAAGTTTGGCAGACCAGGACATTAACAGATAAAACACCAGAGTCAGCTTGTCGAGTACATTTAATGCATAGCAGTGTACTGGGAAAAACTAATCTAATGATTACACCGCATGTTCGGGTGACATAGAGACCAAAACAAACAAGATTATATAATAAATTAACTATTGGAACTAATACATGTCATTTGAAGCGAAGTGGTTAAATCACCCATGTGACATCTGCTTCCATCCGTAGCTGCTACACTACTGAAAAGATGGCGGCCTAAAGAAGTCTAGTCACTGTTACATGTACTTTAAAACCCTTGTGATTAAAAGAACATAAACATAGACTGTTACCCTTTGAAAAATAATAAATCACAATTAGCAAAAATCGCCCTCTTCCATGACGTACGTCCCTGTAAATAAAACAAAACATAATTAAAACAGCATCAGAGGGGTTTGAGTTTACCAGGCTCTGGTATCACTGCGTATGATGTCCATCATCCTCAGGTTGGTCACCTGTTGAGTTCAGCGTTTATTACAACGGCGAACATAATTACACATGTACACAACACAACACTACTTGTGAGCTGGGGTACTTTGCTTTCATCCTTATCATCCACACCACTCACACCTGCACTGACAGTCTTCAGATTCCTAGAGTGTCCTCAGATTGCTGCTGATGGAGAGTTTAGGACCGGGCTTGAGGCTCACGTAACCAGATATACAGAATAGGTTTTTGTGTCTTCATGCAGTTTGGCTCAGATTTTATATAAATTTTTATAAATATATACTTTATTGTACTTTAGAAATTACTTAGAATGTTTCTTATTTTAAAATTAACAAGTTACTGATATAACTAATGAGCCAACTTTCCTCTACATGGGTGAAGTTTTCATGCCATACCGTAGAACTACTTGTGTGAAGAATTTGATAAGAATTGGTTCATTAATCCCTGAGATATGGGATTAAAACTTAATTTTCTTTTATACAATTCCTGCATAAGTGTCAGGGCAAAAAAAAATTGGTTCTTACACTGTTCTTTCACTGTGGCATGGAACACCACTAGAATACACAGCTATAGCACCATTGATGCGCTACCTGTTTAACCTCAAAAATGCAGGTCAGAAAATCGAGAACGTGGTGATATAGACTGTTTTTGATGGGGACAGTGTTTGAAAACTGCACTTGTTTTCCTTCCTGCTGATGCGCACTGGTAGCCCTTATTGTTTCACATCAAGACCCGAATGTTAATAAAGTTTTTCCAAGCCCGGTTTAAGAAGCAATGTCCGGTCATTAATCCACCCACGTCTATAGACCTGGAATGGCAGCACATATTTGTTTATCATGGTGTGAAATATGAATACAATTAACAATATTAGTGGTCGTATGGCAGCTGTTATCTGGAGCATCAATTTTGTTTCACTTAACTAGGCATGTATGCATTTTGTGTATGTTGATGGAGCATTTGAGTCCCTCCCCCAACCTCCCTTCCTTTCTCCCCTCCCTTGTGACCTAATTTACCACACAGGTGCACAAGTGCTGCAGCTGATCGCCTATGTCATAACACATGCACGGTCACTGGAAACCTTGAGCCAGTTATATTTATTTTATACCCTTGGGAAGAAAACTAAATTTTGAGCAATTTTTTAACCAGCTATTGCCCTTTTGTTGTGGTGCATGCTGGGGTTTATTAGGAATTACATACAGGTGACATTTGCTGTGCGTAACTTGTACACAAGTGACAACCTGTCCATGTGACTTCGAAGATGAAAATTTTAGCTGTGTAAAAAATTGTAAATAAAAAAATTCTGTATTTTTTATGTCAGTGTTCTCTATATGCAATAGTACCTAAAAATAATATGAATACAAGGCTACAAAATGTAAAATTTTTAAGACATTCGGATAACATAAATTTGGCGTGAAATTATATACCAATGTATTTGAAAACGTCCGAGATATTGAAAAATTTGTAGAGACCTTTATTGTTTATAACTTAGTTGCAAATATTTTCATGCCATGCATTTTTTTCATTTGAGATCCTGCGCAAAATACAATTTGATTAAGAGTGTATAGAATATGAAAATGTTCTAAATCATGAATAAGGAGACCTTCTATATCAACAATGACCTCTATACCAAGATGTTATTCAGAATGAGCAGTTGATTTTAATTGGTATTATTGACCTTGTGAAGTCGGCTAAACACAGTAGACTAGTTACATATTGTGTTTTGTGTGTGGGCTTGTGTATTTATATAGTGCGTGTACATATAAGTTCATGATATGACATAATTTTCAAAAGATGACTGTCAGGTTTGTTATCACAAGTTTTAAAAGTTTCTAGTGATAGACTCATAGCTGAAACACCTGTATAACCCAGTGAACTCCAAATTCTATTCCCATCCTTTGCTCATGGTGCATAACCTAATTTTGGACTCATGAATTGCCACTGCTGTATACAATGGTTCTAATAGATATAGTCAGCTTATAAAGTTTAGTTGAATTTGGTTGAATTGTATAACATATATGACAAATGTATTCACATTATTTATATAGGTGCCATTTTTAAAATCAGTGTCCGACCCCACATAAATCATGTAAGTTTACATGGCCTTCTGTAGCACTACTGGTGTGCTAAATTTGGTGAAAATATGTTTAGTGGTTCTGGAAATATGGCAAAAATGTTCCCTTTTCTCACCTGGCACTATTTTACAAAAAGGGCAGCAAAAGAAGAACTCTGTATGCATAATTGATGCTTCAAATAAATACTGCTAACATACAAAATTTTGTTAAATTTTGTTGAATTTTGTTGAATTATTTGAAAGATAT
Source organism: Clitarchus hookeri (assembly GCA_002778355.1). Taxonomy (NCBI): domain Eukaryota; kingdom Metazoa; phylum Arthropoda; class Insecta; order Phasmatodea; family Phasmatidae; genus Clitarchus; species Clitarchus hookeri. The sequence continues at coordinate 233,698 of NQII01003311.1, forward strand.
TAAATATTAATGTTAATTATTTACATGATTGCTATAAAAAAAAAGCTCGCCTCACCTAAAATATGTAAGTTTACATGCCATAGGATAGCACTACTTGCATGTAACATCCAGTAGGGATTTGTTGATTGGTCCCAGAGATATGTTATAAAACCTCCATATTATTCATGTGACAATCTTCATAAATGGATAGCAGAAATTTTATGTATTAGCACATCTGATGATTGTCGTAGACACTGCCAGCATATAAATTTTGGTTGAAATTTTTTTGGGATTGTGTGGCATATGAAGCTAAAAAATATTTATATGGTTGTTATTTAAAAAATTTGAGGATGTGTGCTGAAAATGTTAAGGTTTTTCTGTAAATTTTTTAGGTTGAAATGCAAGTTTTGGGTAAAAACTTTTATTCCTGAAGTGATTTTGGGGTGATAATATGATATTTGGATAGTCATAATGTCACAAGAAAGCGCCCGGGAGAAGTCACGACATGGTAACCAGGCGGCACTGGTGCTGGTACCCTTTGCCTTTATCTCCGAACATTAATTTCCCTACCACTGACATGCTTTTGGCCACTGTGGCATTTTCCGTGAATTAATGACAGTTAGTGTTAATTTAAGTTATATATTTAGACAAAAAGATGCTTTAGTCCACGGAATGTGGGGAATATGCAAGAGGCCCCAAAAACGCTCAGTATTTGATTTTGGATGCATCAAGGAAGAAGTCACTGGAGTCCACATTGCCAGGGCCGCAATGTTTTTGTCTGTATGTCAGGTGATAATGCACCAATTATTGAAGCCCAGCAATGACTAACTGAATTAACAGCAGCCCTAAATTTTGGATCTTTGATTTTTTTTAACTTGTCCCACATACAACTTTTTCAGTAAGAAATAATTTAGGGAGGCAAAACACAAGTACCTAGTGAGAGATAAAATTGAGTGTAGTCAAGACGTAAGTCATTAATCTGTTAATTTTCGAAATGCTAAAATTTTGTCAGTAACTTGCATCTTATTTTTTTAGTAACAACTTCTGGAGATGCTTGTAATTAGCTAATTTTTTTTAGCCACAATTGCTATAACATATACTCACTCACCCAACATCAGTAAAGTCACATATTACAATTTTCAGTGATTTTCTTTAATGGGCAGCATCTATTTTTCATATCTAAGTTTTCAAATAATATTCAACATCACCGTTTACACAATTTTGAATGCCAGTGTTGTTGTTTTATTTAATTAAATTATTGAAGTGCTTTTATGTTGTTTTCTTGCATCTTTACCAGTGCTGTTTTGTGTGGAATTTTGTTGTTCACATTTTGTAGTGTTAATTGTGTGACATGTTTTTATGTCACTTAGAAGATTTTACAAGTTATTTGGTTTTTATCCTGTTACACACCCACATCATTGTTATGCAATATCATTTTACATCAAACCAAAAGTGTTTTCGTGATTATTTTTATAGTTTAAGAATAACTCCCACAATTATGATTTTCACTATAAATATGATATATATATATATATATATATATATATATATATAGTCCACCAGTTTACTTGTATGACCCCACATCATTCTTCTTCTCATGGAAAACAATATAATGTGAATTCACTATTTTCTTTCTATTATTGCAGCCATACAGTGAACAAACAGTATGTAATGTTTGTCCTCGCAGCACAATACTTGCTCAAACAAAATAACCCTAGCCATTAATGCCTCCTGGTTGCCTCCTGCTTGAATGCCGCCTGACATCATGCAAAGGTCTAAACCCACATGAAGGAGGAGGTTTATTTTAAGTGCAATGTGCTACCACTGGCAATGTTAGTAATGAAAAATGAATATTTTAAAATTGTAATGTACTTGAATGTGATTTAATTTATTTTTTATAATTATAAGTTTAAAAAGTACTGAAACATGGAACTGTTAATTACTGCCTTCTAACTTCAAGTAAAACTGCAGCATTCTTGGAGAAGGTAACAAGTTTGTAACTTTAATGTGTATTCCAATGTCCATAAGCTGACAATGATAAAAATGCTATAATTATTCATTTATTGAATTGACTAAGTTTTAGAAACACAATTTCACTTTACTTCCAGTCACAACACAGAAAAGGTTATATATTTCCTGCTGCTAGAACGTAAACGGCGACGACCGGCATTTGAAGACGATGGAGATTCTATTGTGCGAGTGCGTTCAGAGTCAAATGATCCACCAAGGAAGCGAATTGACACTTGCAAAATTAATGGCACATCCAGCTGTCATTTTGGTGAAATCAGCGAGGGCTCTCCACTTACACCACGGAGGCAGCAGTTCAAGTAAGAAAATATTTTGTCATTTAATTTAAGAACATGGATCTACATATTGTTTACATACATAAACTATGTAAAGGCAAGTGTATGTTTGTTAATTCAGTCATATTAACTATTTTTACAAAAACTATGGTGCTTTATTTTTAAAAAAAATTTTAGTTCCACTTACAGTATTTCTTGGGTTTTGGTCATGCTGTGTAAAGTTGAAATCTAATACACACATTGAATCACCCATTTAGCTGTAAAGCTTTATTTAAAATTTGTCTGGTTAATGAAATTGGAAAGAGTATTTGTTTTATCGGCAAGTGCTTCCAGTGAGGTCTGTTGTCTTTAACCACAGATATTTTACTCTGATTGTAATGTGCTCGTCTCATTCTGTTGTGATATTTCCAATTTTTTATATATATTTGAAGGTTGATTATATACATACTTTTTCACATTTGTTGATACTGAGTGATGAATAATCAATACAGGTGAATTACAGGAACTTACATATAAGTAAGCCCCTACATCACCTTTCCAGTTTTTTAAGACAACTAACATAATTCAGTGAAATTTGGAAAATTTTCCATTTAAAGTAGTGCCTTCCTCTACTTACCAATAGCAAATTAAGTTTTGTTATAAATCTCTTTGAATACAATTACAGAATAGTCTTTTTTTTCTACTGCAGTATAAACAAAAGACATTACTCACCATTAGAGAAATTTGATTTTATAACTTAACACCAGTTTGATTTCTGTCACAATGCTACCAATGTAGGGCAGCAATTTCATTTTTGGTAAAACTATCTTCTTCCTTCACTTCAGAGCCATCATCTTCACCATCACTCACTTTCGACTGTGGCGAATAAAAGAGGGAATGCTCAGACTCTTCACACAAGTTGTCGAAGTCTTTGGAACTGGAAGATGAAGTTATCATGAGAACTTTCTTCTTAACAATCAAACCACATTTTTCTCCAGTTAGATATACTCAGAAGTGCCAGTAGCTATCATACATCAATGTCATTTCCAACCATAGGTTGACTGTATACTAGGAGTTCCTTTCAGAATGGGTCTAATATCTTCTGGCAAGACATAACCTTTTGCCACGGGTCCGGTTTCAGCAATCCTTGCAAAACTTGGACCATGAAATGGGAGCCCTGTTTTAGTTAGTTGGGTGCCAGATCCAGAGTTGTTTTCATTCACCGTTAAGAGTGAATGATCTGATACTGCAGAAGACAAGAAGTTATGATCTGAGAAGATGTCACTGTTTAATGATGCCAGCTACTCTGAAACCAGATTTTACAATTTCAGGACTTGCTACTCTGTCCCAGGCAGAATCACACAGTTTTGGGATGGAATTGATGTTTAGTGTTAAGTTGGAGTTGTAGTTCATCCAAAAGTTTAGAGCCATACTATAGATTTTTTGAAAGAACCAAATATTGAACAATCTAATGGTTGCAGCTTGTTCAGTGTGTGGGGGGGCAGTGTCAGCATCATGATCCCATTTTTCATGTAACTCCAAACTCTGAACATTGAAGTGTGTCTTATGATCATCCATTATGAGAAGCACATAGTTCTCCTTAATGCACCATACACTGTCCTTGAAACCTAGAGGACCACTATAAAGTAATCCAATGTCATCCATTCCAATTAGTGCACTAGACCAAGGGAACCAACTGGAGCCCCAGACATAATATGGGTTTCATTTGAAGCTCACCTGGTGAGAATTCCACACTAGTGGTAGTGCATTATCATTGGTGCACATTATCCCCACCTGTGTGTTAAGTTCTCCATGCTCCAGAGACGTGACTTGCCCCACCTGTTTGTGCCCTTTCTGCCCAACAATTTTTTCAGTACAAGGAACTGTTGTCACTCCAGTTTCATCTAGATTGGCTCAATACTGTGCCTCTTAAGTACATTTTCAAGTTTGTCAAAGTATACACCCATAGTGTGTGTGTTGAAAGCAGTCTTCCTCCTCAAACTTGTTGCTTCAGGTGTGCATATGGATCCGCCAGGTTGCCTTTTCATAAAAGCTGAGAACGAGATTTGACTATACCTTTCCTTCTGGCCCCAAGTATTCTGCACTATCAAACCATTATTTTTGACATATTCATATGCCAATCTGCATGTTGTTTTTGGCGTAAGTCCATAAAACATTCCCAAACACTTCAAAAGGTACTCAGCAAGTGATTAATCCATTGCATCTGGAATATTTTTCTTTTAAAAGGGAGTGCTGTATACCACATTTGCCAGACCAATTTCTTTTTCTTTTTGAACTAGATACCCCAAACAGGACTTCTTCACCCTGTGTTTGGCATCTGCAATATGCAGTGATGTGTCCCTTTTGATAACTTCCTCAACTGTAGCTTTAGTGTCTCCTTCTTGTGATTGTCTTTCTGTGCACATTTTGTACCTGCAACACTGACAAGATTGACTTCTGTCATCAAATATCTGAGCCATAATAGTTCTTGTACTCATAATGGCAATTATTAAATATGCTTAAAATATTTACTGTAAAAGATATATCTCGCCTAGTAGTTTTGGTAATGTACAAGTGGCTACCAATGACCTTTTGATATGAAACAGTTACTACATCAGAATTTTGCCCACCTTCAGCTTAACAGTCCAGTCTAGGAGCGAGAGGGGTAGATACAGTTTTGGTCTGACATGCCAAACCTCTCCAAAACCTATATTTTCCCTCATTCTCGTCTTTTTGTGATAGCCATACCAAGACAAAATTCATGCCATCCCTAAAAAATTGTTTGATTAGACAAACTTCAGACCTAAAAGTACATCTTCCACTTTTTTTGTTCCATTTTTGTCCTGCCTGCTTTGTTCTGTAAAGAGCTTTCTTCAACTTACACACTTTTGCATCTACGGGCATAGTGAACAGCATTTATTTCCTCCTGAACATCTCCATACCTGTAGGCGGTGTTCACATCCATATGGTAGACTTGCTGCTTGATGAGTACATCCTTTTACCATGAGCCCAGTTTTGAATGTTTCTGGTGATTTGCTGTTGCCAGGTTTGACTCCCCCTCACAGTGCATCATCAACGTTAATTAAACTTTCACTTGCACTTACCTCTTCACTGTATTAGGCTATGTTTTGTAATGGAGTGTCATGAATTCTCACCTGCTTGGGTCAAAGGACAACTTGAGAGAGAAAATGCCAGAGCTGCCAGTTGAAAAAGATGCTGTGCTTTGATGGCTGGTTTCATCTCCACTTGTGTCTATAAAACCCAGCACTATGCTACCAGGTGGAGCGAGACATGTTTACTGCACTTAGTGAAAGCCATTAAATGACCACTCTCTGCTTCAGCTGGTGTGTATCACGTTCCCTGCCCTCGTCTTCTGTCAAACCACCATGCAATGTCATTATATCCTGATTAAATGGAATTGAGCAAGAAGCTCTGAGAATATACAGTTTTATGAGATACTGTTCCAGAAGTAGCGCAATAAGGTCTGAGAATATGAAGTTATAAGAGACTATCTAGAAAGAATGTATGAGGGAGGAAATTGAGTAGGCCTATAAATAGTATATGGAGCACTGATATGGTGGAGAGATTAAGATAGATTTAGATAAATATCTTGCTTGTTGAATAAGTCTAAGGTAGACATGTTTTATATCGGTTGTTCATATTTTAAATTACTAATGGAAATTTTATGTACTTACTTTAAGGTACAGACAGTTATTAATTTTGTGAGATTCTAATCTCTTTGTAAATTTTTATATAGAATCTGATATGAAAAGTTTTCTTGAAGATTGTGCCAAAGTTTGTAAATCAAATGTAAAAAATTTTAAGGGCTTTTGGGGAAAATATATAAAAATGCTAGCCCAAAAATAATATGCAAATATTTGAATATTCAATTTATTTTAAATGGCCTCCAATTTCCATTTTAAAATAAGATCATTCATCTCAGCAAAATTGACAGTTGAAATATAATGTTGCTGTCACCTCTAATTTAGTAATTATACAACGATGTGCATGTGTGAATTCACCAATTAGTTTTTCTCTTCAATTACTTCATAAATTTTTTTTTACATTTTTTATATATTTTCGTGGGTTTTGTCCAATTTATTTTAGGTGAAAATAAAGGCTCAAAGTTTTGTTTCTGGCACGGAATAGCACCGGACAGTATAAATGCTGCTTGTGCTTTAATTATTCCCTGGGTCACATCAGTCTGATCCCAGGAGAGCTGTGAGTTTTCGAGCTTAGTGTCCAGACCAGGTTTCATCATCAGGATCTTGGCCTGATGTACCCTCTTTGCATGGAGGGCTGAAGTCTTTCTCCTGTGTGACTTCAATAGCAGGGACTTCATCTTTTTTGATGTTGTCAGTTGAGGGTTTGTTCTCTTCATTACCATTTTCAAATAAAGTTACGTTTCAGCTTATTGTAATGTTACCAGTTTCAGGATCAAAGAAGATAACTTTTGGTAGAGTTGTAATACCCAACAAAAATTAGTTTTTGGACGTGGGGTCCCATTTTATTCTGAGAGGTTTCAAAACCTGCACCATGGCTTCACAAGAAAAAGTTCTGAGGTGCGACAGTGATGGTTTCCTACCATGTCACATTGGTAAAATATATTGCCATGGACATTGCATCTACCCAATAGCCTTTCAAGAATCTTGCATAAAAGATCTTGGTTGAAGCTTTTTTGACTAATGTTTTGTTTGCTCTTTGAGTGACACTGTTTTTCTGTGGGCTTTATCATACAGTGAGCTAGTGAATTATACCCTCAGAACACAGAAAACTCTTTATCTCTTTGTTAATGTACTACCTATCATTGTCTAATCTGAGTTGTTAATTTCCTGATCTATTTGTTAAGTTCTTAAAAACTGTGGGAACTTATGCCTTTTCTCTATCAGAAAATATACAAACATCATTCAAGAGAGGTGGTTGATGAATACCAAGAAAAACCTGCTTTCACCAATTGATGGTGTCTTCATGGGTCCACTAATAAATTATATATAAAGTATTTTCTGTATATATTTTACTGCTTTTTAAGGGTAAATAAGACCATTTTACCATCACACAGACTTCACAAAGTTCTTTGAGAACAATGTCTTTACCTAACCCATTTAAAATGCCACCACATTTCTGCATCCCTTCCCAATTTAAGTTTCACAATCTATGGTTTCACAGAAAACACTTTTCTTCTATATAAAAGCACTGTTTAACTTCCCTGAGGTGTTTCTGCAGTAAATCCCATTCTTCAAATAAGCAGTAGGAACTAAATTACTCAGGGGCTGTGGTGATGTAGTGGTTAGACTAGCTCGTCTCCCACCTAGGCAAACCAGGTTCATTTCCCAGCGGGGTTGCTTCCAGATTTTTACATATGGAAATTGTGCCAGGCGATGCCACTGGTCAGGGGATTTTCTCGGGATCTCCTGTTTCCCTCACTCTTGCATTCTCACATTGCTCCATACTCACCTCGTTTCACCTTCATCGGCTCTCAAGACCTTGATGTTAAGAGCCTCCCAAATCTTTCCACTCCACTTCACCACTCCACTAACTCACTCATTTTACTATCATTAATATTACCTGTTTTATTGAAGATTACAGTGTAGCTTTTTTCAGCTATCTTACTCTGTGACGGTAAGTTAACAGCTGAATTAGGTATATGCAACACATCCCCTACATCCACTTCATCAGTTTTATCACTATTGAGAATTTCAAGTCCACACATTCAGAAACATTAGCTGCCAAATATGACCCATATGCAGCTAAGATTGAACTACCACTAGGATTAACATCATGATATTTGCTAACATCATTGGTGATATTTTTGATGCACATGAGTCCAAATATACACCACATTTCTCTCCTGTGTTTTTTTTTGGGAATCTGCAGCAAAAAAATGCATTATTGTGGTTGTCACTACTCATTTTTTCACATTTTTTGACTCACTTTTCTTTGTATCAGACATTTTACTTGGACCCTTGTCTGACTTCAGGGGCAAAACTTTACACTTTAATGAAGCCATGGTATCAATTGACGCTATTGGACCAATCCTGTCTCTGAAACTGGTTAGCGGGATTTTTTTTTTTAAGTAATGGGAACCATAAATCATCACTAAACAAGTTTTTTTCAACAACTTTTTGTTATTACAAACTTATAATTATGCTGCATGTACCGTAAGTGGGGGTCACTTTGTGACATGTTGGGGTGACTCAGCTACACAAAAAATCACATTTAAATGTCCTCCTATTTCAGTGGGATGTTTCAGATATTCAGTGGTGCTAATTGAACCACTAAACATTACAAATAACCTCTTTTAAATGGAAGGAAATGTAAATAACAGTGAAAAATCCTGTGTCACAAAGTTATCCTCCATGTCCAAAGTCTCCCCCACTTAAGGTACGTTGTAATCATAGAAGAATTATAAAATTTACATCAAAAATTTTCATACAATATAAATTTTTATGAAACTGCAAATAAAGTGAACTGGGTTACAATTATTACTTCACATTTGTCTAAAAAAAGTTAGAGCCATATGAAAATAACACTTCCAGTTTCCCCTTTTGTTTTCAAAATCACTCACATTCAGGAGCATAGTCTGTACAGACTTTCCAGCTACACTCCAAGCAAATAGGGTTTGAACAATTGATACACTTGTACTCTGTCTTCCTTTCTTTGACAGAAAGACACTTGCTGCATGTTTTTCATTTGTTCATTCAGTCACATGTGATTTCCTGTAGATTAGCAGGAGGATCATCATTGAGTACCCGGGTCTTTTTGATTGAAGATTTCACTTATCGCTGAAGGTTGGAAATCTGCAGCCTACTCTGTATATAATACAGTGCTACTAAAGAGTTTGCTGGGTCCTTCCCTAACTCAAACTGTGTTATTACTGGAGATTTTAAATAACACATATATAAGATAAAGCTGTTGACACTTGCAATGTTTAGAAGTCTATAGAATACAGCAAGTGGCCAACGCCTTGATATTCAGTTGGATGAGTACACGGCATATTTCATGTCTAAAATGCCCACTCCACATTTAGTCAGATTGTAGAAGCAGATGATTTCCAACTTTTCTTTTCTTGATTCATCTCCTTATTGTGATACATTGAGGAAATAAGGATCACAGACTTGTTACGTTTATGAACAAAAACCACCAGCTTTTTGTCCATGAAACCCATACAAAGCTGATCCTACTGGTCTTTCTGAATCCTGCACCCCGAACCCAAACAACCTCACCCTATTTTTCTGGTGTTACAAGGCAGCCAACACTCTTATTAGGTAGGCATGATGGATTAACACTAAAATTGCCAGCAGCAATTTCATCGGGGGACTTCAGAAGCAGCCAACACGGGCAATCACCCCACTCCCATCCCTTACTCATGCTCTCCAGTAGCTGATGCTCTTTTCATCAACTATGCTTAATCCAGCTAAGATACCCCACACTATCCCCTCTTCTGAAGTCGCAGTACCCATATCATGTGTGGTGCCTGACTGGTGTGGCAAAATTTCTCACAATTTCCCTGTGCCAAAAAACACCATATTATGCCTTAAAACCTGTTTGTAACTCCTCTCCTTGTCATTGCAGATGCAAAATTCATGTGTTTTAATTTCTTACACCAAAATTTTTGTTTGGTGAAATTCCTTTTCTTTTTTGACCAACCTAGCCAATATTCTATCATTAGTGGCATTTTCCTGCATTTCCCAGCTTATTTTTCCTGTTACCAAGGGAGTGGTGCTCTATCAACTCTAGAACAATCTATGTGGGAACATTGGTACAACATGGTGCCGGAAATGCTGTGTTGTCACCACCACGCTAGCCCTGCAGCCGCCATGGCAAAGGAAGGGGAGCTCATCATCACCCCTTGTTTCGTCTCCAGATGGACAAGGATATAGAACAGCTGACAATGTGCATGTGTGCATGCATGATGCATGTCACCCCTCTTCACCTGCTTGGGCGGTTCGCCCTTCCTGCACAGCACAGGTGAGGCTGCAGCAGGATGTGTGATCTGTTGAACACAGCAAACACCAGCTGATCTCATAATGGCTTACTATCACCTTTGCCGCGATAACTTTGGATTGATAAACTGGCACATCTCATATTTTGTCGTGGAACATTTGTGCTTGAAATGTGTTCGCCCTCTACTGAACCCAAATCCGTTCACTCTAGTGCAAATGAAATCCAACACCTCTCAGTATGATAACTCCATGGAAGCCCTGACTTCATGAGGCCAGTGACAGTGCAAACAGGGAATTGTGTACCAGTGTGTTGGTATGTACTACCATAGGCAGGACAGCAAACTTGTGCAACTGTTGTGTGAGGCTTTGATGGGTCCGGGGTACCGTCGACCCTGTTACCAATGTGTCAATGTGAAAGGGCACCGTGGACTCAAATTTACAGTCAACATCAACTAACTTAAGGTGCAAACTTCAGAAACAGCACCAAGGGAACTTAATGGTAAAGATTCTGCACCACATTTAAAGTTTGAATACCATAGTGCGTTACTAATAATGGCATCAGGGTCACATAGAAAGAAAGAAGAGAAGAAAAGAGGATGTCCAAGAAGCCCCCTGCTGTGAAGGACGAGGGTGACATGGGTTGGTTTACTGCAGCAGAGTCTCAGAGAGGGAGCAGGTGGTGTAGGAATACCTTTCTTCTTCCATTACCTGAGCCTGATTGCCTCTGCTGGGTGCATATGTTTTTGTAACAATAGTTGTTTGTACGCGCGTGTCATCACGGTTGAGTAATACCATAATTCAGCTGCTTATGCGAGTTTACTTTACGACTTCGGCGGACGACTGACATGCTAATGAATTGAAGCAGAGGATTCCGTTATAATTATACAATGCAATGTAGTGGGTTACTTTTATGCTATATTTTAGTGTTTTTTAAAAGTGATTCCAAATGTTTGTCCAACTACGGTTATAAATATCTCCTTTACCATTCTCACCATGATCAGCTACATGTTTTCATATTGACCACATGTAAAATGACAACATGAACCATGACTACATTTTTTGTCACAGGGCTGAGTGACTGTACACAAGACATTTAAGAAACTGATATTCCTGGTTTTGGAAGCAAGAAGTGAACTTTGAAGCATTATTCCATTGTCTCTTAACAGTCTGTTATGTCATGTTGAATGAGTCATGTAAGGACAGGCTGTATCTTGTCTGGAAACAAAAAATGTAGCTTTGGACACAGTCTAATTTGTGGCAAATGGGGATCACCATTGCTTCGTTTAAATAAATTTCTGAACATGTGTCTCTTTCCCGTGATTATATTTAATTTTGCATGGGTATCATCCAGTTTTGTTGCTCATTTAATTTCACATCAAAAAAAATTTTAAGCCATAAATTTGCTGGTAGCTTTCCTCCTCCTCCCTTTTTCTACACTATGTTTCATATATATATTCCACAAATGTTCTCTAGCTGCATCACACCCTTGGCTACAAACAATTGGCACTCAGCCATAAATTCACCCATTATGAATCGCTTACGGCTGGCTGTGACATTGTGACTGGCTCAGATGTGCATAGAAAAATTGGTTTAAAATAAACAAATCATTCGCAAACAGTTTAGTTAAAAAGTAAAAATTTTTAATGATTTTACATGGAGAGACAGGCGTGCATCACACACAACTCAGTATAAACGTTGGACACATATAAATATAGGTTCCAAACAGCACCCAACTGCACTCAGAGTTGCAGCATTATTGTCTTAGTATAAAATAATTGTAAAAATTATTTTTTTAAATAAATGTAAAACTTGTATATTTTCACTACTCTAACAGTAGATACTTTTCATTTATTGTTTTATCAGCATATCAAAATATAAAAATTAATTCTTTGAATATGATGTAGACACTATAATTATACCACAAGATGTTATAATTTTTCCAAAAATGACTCAAAATATTGAGGTGCACCTTGAAATTTGTACTTCTAAGTCATTCTTAGGCCTATTATTTAAACATGATGGCATATAGTGATATAAATATATAATAAAATATGGTGTAGGCTATTTAATATACACAGAGGTGACAAAAGTCATGGGATAGCAATATGCAAATGTACAGATGGCAGTAGTATCGCGTACAAAATGTATAAATGGGCAGTGCATTGGTTGGGCTTTCATTTGTAGTCAAGTGATTCATATGAATAGGTTTCTGACATGATTATGGCCACACGACAGGAATTAACAGACTTTGAATGCCGAATGGTACTTGTTTGAATGCCGAATGGTAGTTGAAGCTAGACGCATGGGACATTCCATTTCGGAAATGGTTAGGGAATTCAACATTCCAAGATCCACAATGTCAAGAGTGTGCTGAGAATACCTAATTTCGGGCATAACCTCCCACCATGGACAACGTAGTGGCCGACCGCCTGCACTTAATGACCGAGACCAACGACGTGTGCCAAGAATGGTCAGTGTTAACATACAAGCAACACTGCGTGAAATAACCGCAGGAAACAATGTGGGACGTACGATGAACGTGTCCGTTAGGACAGTGCGGCGAACTTTGGCTGTACTGGGCTATGCCAGCAGAAGACAGACTCGAGTGCCTTCACTAACAGCACGACATTGCCTGCAGCGCCTCTCCTGGGCTTGTGACAATGTCGGTTGGACCCTAGATGACTGGAAAACCGTGACTTGGTCAGATGAGTCCCGATTTCAGTTGGTAAGAGCTAATGGTAGGGTTTGAATGTGGCACAGACCCCACGAATCCATGGGCTCAAGTTGTCAACAAGGAACTGTGCAAGCTGGTGGTGGCTCCATAATGGTGTGGGCTGTTTTTACATGGAATGGACTGGGTTCTCTGGTCCAACTGAACCGTTCATTGACTGGAAAGGGTTATGTTCAGCTACTTGGAGACCACTTGCAGCCATTCGTGGACTTCATGTACCCAAACAACGATGGAATTTTAATGGATGACAATGCGCCATGTCACCGGGCCACAACTGTTCGCAATTGGTTTGAAGAACATTCTGGACAATTCCAGCGAATCATTTGGCCACCAAGATCGCCCGACATGAATCCCATTGAACATTTATGGGACATAATCGAGAAGTCAGTTCATGCACAAACTCCTGCACTGCAACACTTTCGCAATTATGGACGTCTATAGTGGCAGCATGGCTCAATATTTCTGCCGGGGACTTCCAACGACTTGTTGAGTCCATGCCACGTCGAGTTGCTGCACTTCGCCGGGCAAAAGGAGGTCCAACACGATATTAGGAGGTATCCCATGACTTTAGTCGCCTCAGTGTATAGTGTGTATAAAGCAGCTATACTTTAAGGTGTAATGATTTTTACAAAACAATTCAAAATATTGAAATTTGTGCTTTGTAGTCATTCTTACGCCAATAATTCGGACTGATGGTCTATAGTGCTATAAAAATATTATAAATATGATTAAGACACTTTACTTGTAATGGATATATAGCAGCTATACCGTAATGTGTCATGATTCTTAAAAAAAAATCAAAATATTGAGGAGTCCTGTGGTATTAGTGCCAAAGTACGTGTACTTTTTACTCCAAGTACTCAGCTGTTTAAGTCATCCGGGAGGTGGGATAGAGCCAACATCAGTCCAGGTTTTTTTTTCAATGGTGACCAATTCTTCTAGTCGTCGTCGTGATTAAACTATATTTTCTTGTGGCAGTCGAGATCATTTCATGATGCATAATGGTAAACCTTTATCACTTGATCTCTAAAATGGATACGTTTCCGCAAGCTGTTCAACTATGTGTGGATGATAAAGTATAGTGTAATAGGAAAGTACATTGCCCATGTGACACAATTTTTGTCCAAATGCTTGTTTTCAGGATGGCAGGAAATAAATAATATGATTGATTATATTTATACGGGGCTAGGCAGCTTCACTCTTATTTTGTTTAAAGTTGTATTTGTGTTATTTATAATATTAGCTGTGTAAATTTGAGTGAAAATCTCTTTAAAATACTGTTATTTCAAGCAGAAAAGATATTCGTAATTTAGGCAATTATTTCTGGTTACAATGGTTGTATTTATGAGCCCATCTCTATGTGTATGCTACTTGAAATAGCAGGTTTACGAGAATTACTAGTTGGTTTCACAATAGTGCAATCCGGTTTGGTGCGATGAACTGTAGCCAGAGTAAAGTGATAAATAAGTGGCAGATGTTGCTTTTATCGGCTGTAATGACGCAGTATTCTTAATTTTCGGGACACGTGTTTCAATTTTGTTCGTTTTTCTTAAACTTTCCTTAGTTTCATAATATTTTTATCGGATATTCAAAATTAAAGCCATGGTGGTTAGTTTTACCGTCATAATTGTTTATTGGGTGGACGTTTGCTGTTTTACGTTTATCAGGGTCCGGTTGTCGTTTCGTTTCAAACGTCGTAGTTTTCAGTTTTTGTTAAGTGTTAGCATTATTTAGCTTTTTTCAGGCTGCGTCGTACTAATTTTATACGAGAAGTTCGTTTATCTGTATGTTGACGGCGCAGTCTTAGTTCCTAAAACAAAGTTTCGTTAACGTGTCAGTTTCGATAACGTGTGGAGAGCGTGTGTGGTCAGGCCCTTCTCTGGGGAGAGGGGGGTGATAGGCAGCACAAAGACGCATGTGCCTGTCGCCCTTGAAGCAGTCACTTCAGGGCTGGAGATCAGTGGATATAGAGGAGTCTTCGGGAGCAGTCGTCTTACAATACTCGCCTAGGCCGCGTCGGGCTTGACGATAACCCCCACATCGGCAAATAGACTTTGCTATTTTATTTCTCTGCCGGTGGGGGAGGTAGCTGCATTTATTATTGCTTCGGGCCAGTTAGTTAGTAAGAAAAGTAATAATCCTTAAATGACTGTGGCTCTGTTTTGCCCATATCTAGTTATCTGTGCACATTTCGTACTCTGCGTATTCAGAACTTCGGAAGTGAAATGTGTAACCTCAATAGTAAATAAAAGTATATAGCAAATACTCTGGAACTTGACCTTATTTTTTAATTAATCTGCGTCCATTTTACTGAGTCTCGTGTTCCAGCTCTGAGCTAGTCGAGTGCAAGTCGGTAAACTTGTCAGCACTGTAACTGTTGTGCCCAACGTTACACGGCATTGGACAAAGATGGAGAAAAAAGCATGAAATACTTACTTTTGTAAAAAAAAAAAAAAAGGGGGGGGAAATACAGTAAATAACACAATAAAAACACTACTTGCGATTATTTGCCTTTACAATGAAAGTAAACTTGAATTGGTTAAACCATTTTTATATCAAGAATCTATTAACAAAATATTTATTTTTATAACATTGTTGTATCATTTGTGCTTTTTTGTTAAGTTTTAAATGCTGATTTTCCCAAAGTGTCATTAAAAACTGAACTTTCCTTGCTGGTAGTAATGTATTCACTCTAAAATATATGTCAGCATGATCTAAGATGACCATTGTGGCCAACCGAGTGTCGAAACCACAGTGAATTTTGTCGTGTGTCAGCACTGGATATGTTGCATCACATTGTATAGCTGTATCAAGAAACCACTTTTACATACAACAAAATCTTTCACAGATAAGCTACATAACTTCTATTCTACTTAATAGATTTTCGTATAATTTTTTTGATGTATGGGAATTCCTAGAAAAAAGTGGGAAATGTATGGGACATTTAATTTGCAGTCTTACTGGACACCCTGCTTATCATGCTCTTTTCTCGTGTTACAATAGGGCAAACACTCTCGTTAGGTAGGCATGATTGATTAACACTGCAATCGCAAGCAGCCGTCTCATCAGGAGACATTGTAAGCCGCCATCACCATGGGTGGTTAACCCACTTCCATCCCTTACTCATACTTTCCAGTAGCTGATGTCCTGTTTATTAACCATGCCTAATTCAGCCATAAAACCTCTCCCACTGAGATACCCCTTATTCTCCCCACTTCTGCAGCAGTGGTACCTGTCAGCCCTTTAATATTATGTTATAATATATTGATATTGTACGGTTTATATGCAGAACTTAATATAAGTGGTTTGAGAGGTGGCCATTCCAACCACATATATAACTTTTCCTGCATGTTTGAGTATTTCTCATTTTACAGAATAGGCTTCTTGAGTTTGATTTGAATTTGAATTTAACTTCCTAGCCAAAAGTGGTTTTCTGCTTGTATGTTATGTATCTTCTTGTTTGCATTACATATTTCTTTATTAACACAAGAATTGGGTATCAAATCAGATTTCACAGGAATTTCAATCATATTTATATGAGTCAATGAACAAAGACTGTGTTTTAAAACAGAGATAGCATCAGTTCCTGGGTTGCTGTCAATATTATTTATTCCTCTCATGAAAAGTACATTATCTTTGTCATTTAAAAAACTGCCCATGGACTCATTTTACAACTTCACTCAACAGCATACCTGGCTTCACAGTTCTAGATACAAAAATTTTCAGATTCCTCCTGCAGTTGACTAACTAAACCTGACCATAGCTGTCAGAGTATATCATAATGTTACCCTTGATTTATGGGGTATTTGCTTTGTCACATAGTTATTGGTAAGCTTATGTTGACTATAAAATATTCTGTTTCTGTTTGCATTATCCACACTAAGTAGAGGAAACTTGTTGAATGTCAGTATACATCTGTTACACTTTCTTCAACATTGGGATCAGTTGAAAATATTAATTTTGCACTGCTGACAACAGTGTACCAAGATGATTCTTTTGTTGATACTTGCAATAACAAGGAGAGGATTACACTCAGGTTAGGCATAAAAATGGCGGGAAAGGAATTAAGCATAGAATGGATAGGGATATTAGGTCTTTAGCCTCATGTTGGGTGTCACTTAATGAGATTTCATGGCTTCAGAAGGGGGTAAATGCAGATTAGACTTATATAATAAGGGTTTTCAGATATAGTAAAGATATTTTAATGGGCGCTAGCTACTTTAGAGCATGAGATGAGGGAGG
The DNA here is from genome assembly GCA_002778355.1 of Clitarchus hookeri. Taxonomy (NCBI): domain Eukaryota; kingdom Metazoa; phylum Arthropoda; class Insecta; order Phasmatodea; family Phasmatidae; genus Clitarchus; species Clitarchus hookeri. The sequence goes on from NQII01003311.1 coordinate 250,875, forward strand.
GAGTAGGCCGTTCACCCAAGTGTCTGCTCCTGAAGGCCCCTTTTGCTCTGCTGACGACACTGATTCTTGAGTAATCCATTTTATGCCTACCTTCTGAGAGTGTTGGCCCTTTCAGAATGTCAGTAAATCAGGGTAAGATTGTTCGGCAAGCCATCTCACACGCCCAATAACACTGAATCCATTATTGAGTACATTAAATTTGTATTACATAAAATTGTAATTTAAGTAGTGAGGTTTCATTAGAACACATTTATGCAGTTGCGAAATGACCGGACATCAAATAAAAACATGTATGATACTTTTTCTGGTGCATTTATTGATGTAGTATTTCCTTGGTTGAGGCACTTTCATTGTTGTGACAATTTAGGCATGTCATCAGCCTACACTGCACAAAAAGGAAGCGTGTGGCCCTTAACACCAATTACTTTGGAAAATTAAGTCCCCGGCACGAGAGTCAGTGGGGTCAGTGGTAGCACTGTTTCCGAATGAAAATTGATATTAGTATGTTAAGTTCCAATTACAAATGAAAAAAACCCATGGTTGTTACATGGTTAGTTGCAAAAGCTGAAGGTTCGGGAATGGCTGAATAGCATGACTACCCCTTACACATGTGGTGCCTAGACTGACCATCATGGCATGAGCCCACACAGAGCATTAGGGAGTTTGTGCCAGGATTTTAATAAATGAAAATACACCCTACAGAAACAAAACAATTACAGACACACTTTTTACTGCTTATACAAAGATACAGAAAAATCTTTTGCATCAAATATGCACAACAACAACACTCAAAAAATAAATATGTTGGCAAGGCCAAACTGCAGCAATGTAATATTTATGGGAGTTGGAGTTGTCTCTCCAAGTCCATTTCTGATTTAGCTGAGATTCACACTTGCACTGTTACGTTAAAATAGAATTACCATAAATTAAAACACCCTGAAGTTTAGTATTCTATGGGTGGTATTTAAGTAGCCCATAATGGGGGAAATCATTATCCCTAATAGGGGTGTAGGGTTGCAAAGCTTGAAGACTTGAAAAACAAGGATATATTTGCTTTCACTGTCATTAAATTTTGGCCATATTATACAGTGTCATATGCAGGATTTTTAATAACTCCCATAACACACTCACACTTCACACTTAACACACACAGGGATAGTAGCACTAAAAGAAGTGAGCACACAGGGGGGTTGCTGGTTTTGCACGGTGTACTGCCAAACCTGCCGTGCCAGCTGCAGGGTCAGAAAGGCAGCTGCTGGCTTATTTGGGGTATGGCGAGTCCCCAGTAGAGGGCACGTTGTGGCTGTGCAGTGGCAACGGGATGAATGGGCTAAGAAATGAGGGATGTGGCACGCGTCAAAGATTGGCTGGCTGAACTCTAAAGATAAAGTTATTTCAGAGGCCAAACCCTTATGGTTGATTAGGCAAGATATTACTTGTCATAATTGTATGTTGTTTCTAGAAGACAGAATTTTAATACCCAACATCTTAAGACAGGATACATTACAAGTACACAAATCTTGTTTGGGCATAGAAAAAACTAAACAAAGAGTTAGACATCTGTTTTAAGCTACTTTGTCTCGATGGATTATTACTCTAAGTGGCGAACAAGGTAAGGCAGAACTTAATACACCTAAAAAAATTTATAAATGAACCAGTAATACTGATGGGTATGGTTGAAAATAATGTTGCTGATGAACACAATGGAAGAAATTATTTAATTAATTACAACATACCAGAGTTATCAAAAGAAAACATACACATCACCGATCGTATTCCACCCCCATATGTAACTAAAGCTGGGTGAGTGTGTAAATGTCCTGTCAAATATAATGATTATGCTTGCTAATCATAATGCATTTCAACAAAGTTTGTTAAATATACCAAATTCTCAAGTGAGTTTATTCTTATGTAAACAATTTGCAGAGTGTAGCACCTTTTGTATGTAAGTGTGTAACAGATGTTAAGAACATTTATATATTAATTGCTGCTGAGAAGTAAGATGTAACAGATGTTAATTTCTATTACTGTAAACGTGTAATGTATATGAAAAAAAACAAAGAGAGAGCAAAATACACATACACATTAAATGGAGTATTGCTTAATTCAGAGTTGTTTTTTAAATTATCACAAACTTTACATACTGTAAAAAGTGTTGTAATGAAGTCAATAGACTGATTGATTATACTAAATTCAATATATTACAAAATTTTAAAAATAAGATTTATATATAGTTTTAAGAAAAGGTGTATATGCGTATGAATGGGTTTGATAGTTATTCTAAATTCAATGGACAACTCCCAGAAAACAAACGTGATTGGTATTCAACATAAAAAAATATAAATATAAAAGATTCTGAGTTAAAATTTGCAAAGAAAGTGTACAAACATTTTATCTACAAAAAATTGGTGATTACCATGTTTTATATTTAAAATTAGTTGAAGTACTCCTAAATAAAATATTCAATAATTTAAGAAAATGGGGTTTGAAAACTATAATATAGACCCAGTTTATTATATTTCAGCTTCAAATTTAGCAGATGCTGCATCCTTAAAAGAAAACAGACAAAAACTAAAATTAATTAAATATCAAAACACATAAAACTTATGAAAAAAGAATTAGGGATAATTTTTTTAATCATACCAAAGAAATTTGCAATAGCAAGTAATTGTATTTTATATGATGAAAAGTCTGCCAATTTTTACAACCACCTAAATACTCTGAATTTGGAAATATTATACATATATTTATGTGATTGTGACTAAAAAGTATTAACTTCAGAATAAGTGAATTACGGATTCCAGAGTCCAATTGAAAGATTAAACGCATGTGGTTTTGATTTTGTGAGTCAGTTATTCAGAATATTAGTTAAGTTTTGCTATACATTAACAGATAAGTAGGCTTAATAAAATATGAAATACCACTTTACCGTATTCTTTGTTTTGGAAAACATGGTAGTGATGTTCATTTATGAAAAAAAAATCTTATTTTTTTGTTAGATTTAGTTTTACTTCTTACTTGAAATACTTCTTACATACAAACAACAGTTTTGGTCAATGCTGAAATGCAAGGGTATTTTATTCTGTCACCACATTTATTTATCATAAAAACTATTCCTTTTTTTTTCTGGTGAAATTTCATAGGGATTATTTTATATTTAAACCTTCTATCCTCTGAATGTCTGTCAAGTCTTGAAACAATGTATGCCCTGAATCACAAGCTCACATCTGGATTTACTACCATTAATTCTGGTGAACAGTGGTGTAACTCACGAAATTCACTGCCAGTGACCAACAGTGTTCATTAACTGTATCAGAACCATACGTGACCACTAGAGTAAGTGCTTAGCTGAAGGTGGCAATGAAATAGTGTATGCAATTTTAGTGGGTACAAAGCATGTTGAAATATTGCTTGCTTTAATTCACATTAATGGGGCATAATGTAGAAATTTTAGAAGGTTTTTCCACTGTTCGTACGCAGTAGGCGGTGTAAATTAAAAAGGTGCACTGTAATCACTAGTTAAACAGATTATCCAATTCATTAGGTTCCCTGCCTGGTGAAACAGACACATCTTCATCCTCATAGAGAAGTCAACATCCCCTCCAGTCCCGTATTGCAGTGACAACTGATAGCGCTCTCCCAACTCAGCTACCTCCAGAGTCAGATGCGCATGGCTGCCGTCAGTAAGGCAGGATGGCAGCATGCACCGGGTGCTGAAAACACCTTCATATACCTTTAAGACTGTCCTGTTTCCTTGGAATTTTAAGTGATGACAATAGGGTTTTAATACAGTAATCTGTTCAGAAATGATACAGCGTTGTTGCTGTAGTTTAAAACTCTGGTTTAATGAAAAATGAATATCGTAAACAGAGGGGCTACATACTGTGATTTTTGCCACAGCAGTGCAATACAAATATTATCGCAACACACTGGGAGAGAAGGCACCATCACTATTCTAAAATACGTTGCTGAATAATTAAAGTGCCAACATGTTTGTTTTAATCCTGTTAATTGCTCACATAATTAGTGTTAAGTGTTCCATGGATATTGTTATCATGGACATGTTCCACCAGCTTAATTGCACGGGGGGTTTAATTACTGTGATTGTCATGTAGGCTGCACGCCTTGTTTGCGTCAATGTAGATTGGTGACATACAATTACTCTCACAACTGTGTAAGTGCCTCATACAAAGGTATTCTCATGAGTAAAATTCAGTGTTTAAAAATTGTGTTTTTTATTTCACGACCAGCCTCCTAACAGTCGCATAAATTATTTTGTGGGTGCTCTACTCCTAGCATTACCGCAACTACCTTTGACATAACGGCCTACCATATTTTTGGGCATGTGAGATGGTCCACAGAACAGTCTCACCTTATTAAGTGGTGTCTTAGAGGGCCTAAACTCTCAGCAGACAAGGATTAATTAACAACTTTGATGTTATTGTTTCGACAGAGGATCTCAGGAGAAGACACGAGGGCCTATGGCTCACAACCTGCATCACTCTCATGCTTCTTTTGAGCTGGCGTCCATATCGTAATAATTCCGACATAACCTTAAACCCAGCAACCTAAGTTTTGTTTTCCTTCTCCCCGCTTCTGAGGCCACAACAACTCATCACTTTATAAAGAATAATGTTTCCTTCGTTACATTTTTTTATATTACCAAATAATTTTTAAATAATTTATTAAAAAATTTTAAATAATATATTTTATTTTGGGTCATTTTTTAATTTCTAACATCAGTTCCATATCCGTGGCATCAAAATTAATGAAATTTCCTTTTTCATCTCTGATTCCTAAAACTATATGATCAAATATTTCATTATTAATTTTATAAAATAAAAGATAAGCAAGTTCATAAATTATAGAGTCCCTAAAACCAAACATTGTGTTTGGTTAAAACCGGCAATGATGTTGGTTTATAAGTGATTAGATTCATCATATTTAATAAACATACAATAAGCTAAATTGCAATGAATATTTATGTTTTTTATTGAATCAAAATTGGGTATTTTAGTACCTTATGTGTCCAATAATTGAGCATCAAACTCAATATTGAATTTGGATTTAACTTATTTACTATTTCTTAAATTATCTGGTGATCATTAAATTTCGTTAGTCAAAAATTATTCAAGTTAATTTATAGTTCCTTTCGGTGAATCAACATCATACTGAAGGAATAAAAATTTTGAGATTGGTATATATTATTGTTATTTCACTGTTATTTATGTTAGTAATTTAATATGTTTTATGAAATCTGATCATTGCAATTGAGTGATCATTAAGGTGAATGTCATAATAAAATTTCTTCTTTAAAATGGAATTTTTATTCATCTTAAATACTTTAATATCCATTTATATATAAAAAATATTTTATATCAAATGAAGAAAATTGTTTGGCATGTTTGTGTTTTTAATTTATGAAGAAAATCAATACATTAAAATAATGTGAAACTATTACCTAATGATATTAGAGCAATAATAGTTAATCAATCAAACTGCAGGAAAAAAATTTAATTATTAATTTTATATACAAAAAGGATGGTTAAATTTTAAAAAGTTGTGTGTTTGCTTAAAAAGTTTAAATCAACCAAACTATGTTCAATCACAATGTGATTTTCAAAAGGTATCCATGAAATAAAGAGTAAAAGTCGGTTACTTTTTTAATAGTAATGAAGAAGTAATCTCTTTGAATGAATGCGACAATAATTCTATGTTTATATTTGAGGATGTAATTTTAGATACCCAAGATATTATAAGAGATTATTTACTAGAGACGGACAAAAACATAAATTGTTTTTATTTAGCTCAAACCTACTCAAAAATATCAAAACAGTTAGTAAGAGATAACATAAACTTTATGTGTATTTTTCGGCAGGATGATATTTAAAGTGTGTATATATATAAATATATGTATATGTATGTATATATATATATATATATATATATATATACATACACACACATTCACAGGGTGAGGCACTTAAGGCAGGCCACCTGAAAAACACAGCCAATTTCAGTGGTAGAAAAAAAATGTTTCAGTAAAAAGTTGCTTGTGTCCAAGGAGCTAATAACTTCATAGTGATAATTTCCCCATACATGGAAGGGTAAAGAAGTTACAGTTAATTTAAATGGAATTATAATTGTTATTAACACCCCTCAACAGTGCATATGTAGATGTAATAAATACGATGACATTTGCCGGTCATTCAAGATCGCTGAAGGTCAATGACGAAGCAAACTGCGCCACCACATGAAACAATGGGCCGATGTATTTTTTAAAATTTAATTTAATTTTTATGTAGAAATTGAGTTTATTCAAGACATAAAATTTGTAATTTATTTTTATAATCAATTGCTAAGTGTTCTTCATCTTTCTGTAATTTATACTCTCCATACTTATGAATTGATTGAAAAACCTCAATAATAACTCATCTTTTAAACAACTTAGGTTTTTTTTAGATGATTCGTTGTTGTATTCATCTTAGATGAAAAAAATTAATGATTTTCAAAGGAAAGAAAGATGCAGAAATTTTATTATGTAATGATACTGATTATGTGATTAGAAAACAAGCGGATAGTGATGATAAATTACAATTTAATAATATTTTGAAATGAGAGGATTTGTCTGCATTAAAAGGTAATGAAAAACCAGTTATATTCATTAATTTTTTCATCTAAAAAGGAAGAAGCAAAGTTATTTAAATGATGAGTTACTAGTGAGGTTTTACCATCAGTTTGTAAGTGNGGAAGAAGCAAAGTTATTTAAATGATGAGTTACTAGTGAGGTTTTACCATCAGTGAAGAGTGTAAATTACAGAAAGATAAAGAACAGTTAGCTGTTGATTATGAGTAAAAATTAAAAGTTAAATCTAGTGAATTACAAAGAGAAAAAAATATGGTATTAAAGTTAAAAACTATCATCAATAAAAGTGAAAATATGAAAAGAAAAAAAAAGTTCATACATTGCTACTACTGGGCAATATGCACAACAAGACAATTTCAAAGCAGGTGGAACACAAAATATTACCATCAAAAATATTCTCATGATATACAACACTGGTAGAGCAGAAAAGGTTGAATAAACATAGCATATAAGTCAATTGAATGAACTATGTCATCTTACCAGAAACCATTCAAAGTTGTGATAGAAAAGGAAATATATCAAATGCATTTATTGATTTATTAAAAAATATGAAATTAGTTTGTAATCAAAACAATCTCATTGTCTTGTGATAAATGATGAGAGAGATGAAATCTGTTCTAATATTTTGAATAAATCTGCAATTGTTCCGTAACCATTAATTTTTGAACAAACATTGATGACTAAAATAAAAAGTGGTAATAAAATACCAAGAAAATTGAAGTAAACCTGTAGTAGATAACCTACCCAATGAGGAATATTGACAGAAATAATTAATGAAATGTATAATTCATGTGAAGATAAAAATAACATTCAAAATAAAACTATTGAGGAAAATTAAGTTAAAATGAGGTATGTTTGCAGTAAAACTTCAGATGTAACTAAACAAATAAATCCAAAGCTAACCCTTAAATTTTAATATTGATGATGACAAGAAATGTATATTAAGGAGTATTACAAAACATTATCTTCTTTATTGAGCCAACTATTGTGTGGGTTATTAAAACCTATCCATTTCACAAAAGTCTTTACACCTTTGGTTTTAACATGTTTTTCAAATAAATATTGACCTGGACAATCAGTCTTCATAATTGCATATTCATAAAAATTACCTTTTATTTATTAACCATTTCAGTCCTTTGAGATATATGACGGTACATCATACTTCAATAATTTACCAGTAGGAAACAATTCTCTTGGCCAATTAGCAGTTATCCCTTTTAAAAATTTTCCTTCAATTTACTTATTCTAACAATATCACCATCTTTATGTATTGGTTTATGGATCAGTCTCCATATCTCAATCTCAACATTTTCAATTTTTTAAATTTACTTTAATGGGTTTCATACCAATAGTTATATGCTTTGTATTATTATAATGGTTTATTAAACTATCTTAAATTTCTACCCATTTATAATTCCCATTCAAAGCAAATTTCTTCCACATTATGTTTTTTAGTGTTCTATCGAAGCTCTCAACCACATTTTCTTTAAGTTCTGAGTATGTTGAATAATGATTTTGTTATATTTCTGCATAAGTTCATGGAAAAGTTTTTTATCAAATTTGTTACAATTATCACTTTGTAAAAATATTAGGTTTTCTTACTATTCAAATATACACTATTGTTTGAGAAAATTGTTAACACCAGAAAGAATGGCCCGAATGAATCCAAACTCGAAGTATGTATAGAACAGTGTACCATTAATAAGTGATTACAATTGCAGAGAGATGGCGTGCACGTAGGCCAAGCAGAGCCCTCTTGTGTGTGACTGAACAGGTCAGTGTTACGCCAAGCAGTGAAGAGCCATCAAATGAAGTGAAAGCAAGTGCCAGTATGCCTCGTCAACGTTCAAAGGGTGCCATATCAGCATGCGAGTGAGTCCGAACGGGACAGAATGATTGGTCTCCCGAAAACTGGTTTGTCATACAGTGAAATTTCGGCGTGTACAGGGCATGCTGCTACAGCAATGATGTGTGTGTAGAACCAGTGGATAGAAGAGGGTCATATGCAGTGACGAACTGGTACTGGACCATGCAATGTGACTACAGCACTGGATGACTGCCATCTTGTTTGCATGGCAGTAATGGACTGTATAGCCTTGTTTACAGTGTTGGTTCGACACTGGAGCACTGCAACAGGTGTGGACCTGCCTGCATCGACAGTTTGACGCTGTCTGCTGTGGACTGGACTGGTGGCCCACATGCCATTGCATTGGCTACAATTGTGCAGAAACCACAAATGCCTCAAACTACAATAAACACGTGAACGTCGTCACTGGCATGCTGAGTAGCGAAATGTAATGTTTTCTGACGAGTCCCGCTTCAACCTTTCCTACAGTGATGGCCGTATACGTGTTAAATGCTAACGTGGTGATCACAATCTGGCAGCCTGCATTGTGGAGTGGCATAGAGGACAAACGCCAAGTGTGATGGTGTGCGGCGCTATTGGATAAAACATGCAATCTTGACTCCTATGTATTGAGGGTAATCTGAACAGCAACCGCAACATCAGGGAGGTTTTAGAGCCAGAGGTACTGCCCCTCCTTCAGGCAACTCCACATGCCATATTTCAGCAGAACAATGCCCGGCCAATGTGGCGAGGAACGTGCAAGCCTTCTTCAAAGAACGACGGTTACCAAAGCTTCCCTGGCCTGCACATTCGCCTGACATGTCGCCCATCGAACATGTCTGGGATATGGTTGGTCGGTGACTTGTTTATGACTGTCCTCCAGAAACCAATGTTGATCCTTTGTGGACTTGTGTACAAACCGCTTGGAGGGAGAGTCCCCAGAAACATATCCAGTTCCTCTTTGATTCCATGCCATGATGTATAGGGGCTCTGATTGCAGCACATGGAGGCTTCACACCATACTGTATTCTCAAGGACAGAGATCATGTACAGTTCTGTAATCCTAATCATATATTTATTGTCATATCCCTAATCTGTGGTATGAAGTTCATTGTAATCATATGTATCCTTCTTGGTTTGCATTTTACACAAACATTAGTGTATTTTAATGCATTTACAATATTTTTAGTTGTTTTACCTTTAATAGGTTTGGCAAATGCATACTTCGAAAATGATGTATAATTGTTATTACTTATATAATTTGTATATAGATTATATTCGTTATAAATTTCTTGTATCCATTTAAACAAAATTGACCTGTCATAGGTCTTTGACACCAAAACCGATTACTCTTCTCCTAGGAAGATTCTTTCTCATGGGCCTGTATATTTATGATATCCTCATAAATGGAAAAATTTATTTTCTTAAGAATTTTTGCACTGCTTTATAATTTTTCATGTTTTATAATGTTAAGATTATTATTTTAGTAACTTTTGCATAATTTATACACCAAATGTTATTTATTTAAAAATTAAAATAATATATGTAAGAAATTATACAGGTATTTATGCTTTCTATTATACAATTCCTATTTTTGTCATCAAACCATCTTCTTGATTCGAAATTTTGCTTTTCCTCACTTTTTTAGTTAAAATAGGTTCTTACTGATGTCATAAGGTTTACTATAATCAATTTTTTAGTCCCATAAAAACACTAATAGTGTCATCATGTAAATTTATATTTACATAAACTATTTTATAAATAGTACAGTCCATTAAAATATTAAAGAATTTGAGGTTGCTACAATGGATCAGCTGATTTTATACTGCTTGTATTTCAGGAAAAAAGTTTAATTTACATTTACACTGTTTACACATTTTGATAATTGCATTCAGTTATGGGTATGAAACTCTCATTAATGTTGCAACATTTTATAAAGGGGAACCAGTTATCAGGTATACTGTATTACAGTTTATTGAGTTTTTAACTTTTTCAAATATTTTCCCAAATTCTATAATGAAAAAAACTTTAATTTTACAACCAATGTTTACTGGCACATCTGCCACCACCATCTTGATTAACCTTATATCATGCATTTTATGACTCACCTTGATAGCTATCCTCTGCATAGTGTAGATTTTTTTTGTAGCAAATCAGTGTTTGCTGATGTAGCCTAAATAAGTGAACTTACTTTGGGTGGAGAGGTGACTTGCAGCAAACTGATGACTAGATTGTCATTTTAGTATATATTTTTTCATTCAAATGTTAATCATATTAGACTTGCATATGCACTTCTTGTGTAATGTTATTTAGCATACTAAAGAAATTGTTTAAGGTGAATAACTGGTTTGTAACAAAGTTTGGCAATGTGCCCACTTAAATTTTAGCAAATCAAATTATGTGTTAGTCTTTCCTTAAATTTAATACATCCTGTTTTTTTATGTTGTTCATGGACTATTTATTCTTAGTGATCTTTGTTTAAAGGAAATTAATGCTAAAGTAAATGTTTAAAAGAGTGAAACTTGACTTTACATGTCATATAGTGATTTAATTTCAGTGGTGCTACAAGACATCATAATCGTCGATCACCAGGAAGTGGTGGCTATACAATTAATCAGCAGAACTCTGTGAGCACACCTTTGCACTCAACTACAAACAATGCTACATCAGCAACTCTTGCTGGCATCTTGTCTCCTATGGCTCAACGTGCTGCGTTGCATTACCACCATCACCACCATCACCACAGACCAGCGAGCAATGCTCACACTACACTTGCACCTCCATCACCTCATCACCAGCAAACCAACAGTACAGCAGTATCACCAGAGACTTGTGAACCTTCCACAGGTGCGTAATTACTAATGATCATAAGAAAACAGTAATTTAGCAATACAGTACATCATGTAAAATATAAATATTTTCAATACTTTTTTTTTTAATTCAGATGCATATTTTTATTGCATTATCTTTGGGAACAGGATGACTTTTATTTTCTTGTAGGAACTATTATACTTTTGGCAGTTAGCTGTTCTGCAAGAAGTGTTTTAATTCCTAGTAATAAAAGTCAAGATTTTTACAGATAAATATTTAATATGAATTTGTATAATATAATAATGAATCTAGCTTAATTGCCACTATATTTTATAAGTTATTGGTATTTAATGTTTATCCTGTACAAAATGTAAACTATTATGAATGCAAATTTTTCAGTAAGATCATGTGTGTTTTGTTTGTTGTTAGTGTATGTAGATGTCAAATACTGGTCTCCATATGTCTGTAAATCTTATAAATAGTACAGTCAGTTTCACATCAGGGCACTCTACAATATCACTTGTCATTTATTTGTTTGATATCAGACCTGTCATAAATGACCCTTCTAAAATTAACATGTTGCCTATGACTGGCTGCACAGTTTTTTTTTTTTTTTTTCTTCACTGAATTCCCAATAATTCTGGCTTAAGTTATTACAACTTTAGACACTTTCATCTAAAATATAGAACATTTTTCCAAAGCTCTCTGTTTACTACAATGAACAATACCTGATACATTCTGCATGCGAGGATTGTCAGCAAAATTTGAGGTATACTAATCTTTGATATGGTACCTAAGCACCTATGAAGAATGTGGCACACTATTTGCACTGATCTTCCCTAATGAAAGATCCCATTATTATGTCTGTAAATGACAGAGCATTCATGCCTCACTACCTGCGCAAGGAAGGGACAACAATCAACCATCACAGGGATTTCCAGTTTGATTCATGCAAAGCATAGAACCATGTGCTGACCCATTCCTAGGAGCCAGAGCACTGAACTATAAAGTTGACCATATGTAATCTGCTTCTGCTCCATGCGTTGTTTATCATAAGAACAACACGCCAATACAAAATCAAATTTGCCTTTAAAATTAGCATAAATAAAGTAATTTGCATTAAGTTTGCATTGGTAATTTTCCAAAATATGAGAAAAGAAAAACAGATAAGTGATTCAAAGGGACATGTTAACTACACATACAGTTTAATTATATATTTTAGTGATGTGTTTACAGTGCAAATTCTTGCAAATGTTATTACAGTACAGTCCCATTAATTGTAACTAATTGAGAAGAGGCCTGCTCAAATTATCAGATTTTCAGATTAACCTTAATCATTCGTATACTATAGTAATGAGCAGAAAATTTAAAGTTTGCTGTAACATGTAACTAGCTGTCAAGTATGTATATGTGCATGAACGTCACAAAGTTATGGCAGGTAGTGAGTGACTAACCCTACTTGGCATGAGATTGCCTGAGTTTTGAGTCATTGCACATACACACTTTTGTCTTATAGTTCAGTTGACTGCTGCAGTAATTTCAGTTCACTTGTAAATCCTGCTTAAGTGCTAAGTAACTTTATGCAATTTTAATTGTGTTTTTAGTGGTTACAAAATGGCTATGTGTACATGTACCTTTAAAGATAAACTAGAATTTTTGAAGAATTTAGGCAAAGGTGAGAGTGCAACAAAATTATCTATGGAATTTGGCATAGGGATAGACACTCTTAGTCACTGGAAGAAGAACCATGCTAAGATTGAACAGTTTGGTGCACTGTCATCAGGAAATACCCTTGCGGCTCGACAAACATCAAAGCTATAACAATTTTGTAAAGTCAATGAAGCCCTTTTATTGTGGTTTACGAAGGAGGGGCAGAAAGGTACACCTATAAGTTGCCCACTTATTGAATAGAAGGCTTTATACTTTAAAATTAGTAAATTGTGATAACTCATAGTTCACTGAAAGCATAGGCTGTTTAGACAGATTTAAGAAACATCACCGGATTTTCCAGTTAGCAATAATGAGAGAGAATTTATCAGCTGATCATTCTACAGCATAAGAATATGTAAAGCAAGTTAGCCAATTTGATAACAACAGGGAATTACTCTCCAGTAGAAATGTACAATGCAAACAGAACTGGCTTAAACTTCAAGGCACTACCAACTGAAGTCTAGCATCCAAACAATAAACCCTCACACCAGGCTTCAAATTGAATAAAGGATATGTAATTTTAAAGGCATGCAGCAATGCTGCAGGAAATCAAAAGTTACCCTTAATGGTCATAGGAAAATCTACAAAATCTCAAGCTTTTAAAAACATAAACACGAGCACTCTTCCTCTTCATAATAAGAACCAAAATAAGTCTTGGATGGAAAGGAAAGTACTTCAAGAATAGTTTCACCAGCAGTTTTTTTATTGCTATAATATATTCTAATGAAGAACAAGAAGTTACTGATATAACTAATGAGCCTACTTTCCTCTACATAGGTGCTAATTATTTTTAATGAAATTATTATAAGCTTAGATAGCATATAGGCATTGATGTCTTGACAGGAATATAATTAGAAATGAAACCAGGGTAATTATCCAGAGTAGCTGCTTTTCTGTAAAAAAAAAAAAAAAAACCTGAAAAGTGGTATATTTACACTCTACTAATTATGCAGAGTACAAATATACTAGGGGCATTAACATCCGACTAATTACGTAATATGTGCCCACCTAATCTAACTGAACCTAACCCCACGATGGGTGAATCACTATTTTACATTTTTAAACTAACCTAGGTTTGTAGGGTTTTAAACTAACCTAGGATTGTTGGGTTTTAAACTAACCTAGGATTGTTGGGTTTTAACTAGTGTAGGATTTTAGGGTGTTAATCTAACCTATGAATTTAGTCTAATCTAGGATTTTAGGGATTTACAGGAACTGTAAAACACACCGAAAGAATATGAATTAACCCACCTAGGTAAGCAGCAGGTACAATTCCACTGTCCATGACCCATTCAACTGTCGTGCATCTGACCTCCATCCACAAAACACCACAATCTACTAAAACATCCAAGTAACACCCGCCACATAGGCGAATATTACGCACAGAAGCGCTTGTTCTTGCACCCTCTATTCTTAAATCGCAAGCCAATTGGACGTCACAACTCGCGCCCGCAACAACACAACCGCACTGTCTCGCATCTGAACTGCAACTGAAATTCCATGACGATGACGTCTAAAGACCATGACGATGATGTCTTCAGACTTTGACGATGATGTCAACGACCCACAGTCAATAAGGTAATGACACAATGCCGAAAATCACTGAAAATCATGGCATCCGACGTAAACAAAGCGGCAGGCTGCTCATATTTTTAACTTTTTTTATTTAATATGTTCTACTTATTTTAATGTTATGCCCTCCTGAACATGAACAAGGTAAGCTGTGCACAACCCATTAATGCTACTTTTGTTGGTCTAGGACGTTTCCTTCAAAAAAGCCGCTACACTGGATAATTACCAAAACCAGAAACATATGCAACACTTCTGAGATAATTACATATACACATGTTCCTTACCTGGGACTCAAACCCAGAAAACCTTGAAATATAAGCTAAAGTGCAATCAATTGCATCACAGGGGTATAATTCAGAGCATAAACTTTGGATATAATCAGTCTAACGTTTTGAATGATAGGGTTCACTAACCTAAATATTTACATGGTCATCATTTTGAAAACAAATGTGTGAAGCACTTAAAACATATAAGTTTACATGGTGTACCATAACGCAACTTCTGTGAAGAAAACTTAATTTTATTAATCGCTGCTGTCTTATGAAATTGCCTAAAAAGGTTTTGTATACAATGTAGAAGCATCTGTCAGCATAAAACCGTTTGATTGAATTTGGTTAAATTGTTAAATAGATAAACCAAACTTATCAAAATATTTATATGGCCACCATTTTTTAAATCAATGTCCGGCCCCACTTAAACCATGTAACTTTACATGGCCTTCTGTAGCACTAATGGTGTGCACAGTTTTGTGGGATTTAATTGAATTGTTCTGGTAATATTGCAAAATGATCCATTTTCTCACTTGGCCTTAGTTTGCAAAATTGCTGGCAAAATAGTATCTCTGTATGCATAATTTATGCTTCTAAAAATGCTGTTAGTGTACAAAATTTGGTTGAAATGTTTTACAGATATAACATTAATCTAAATTATTTATATTAACATCATTAAAAAAGTAATGTCTCACCTAAAACATGTTAGTTAACATACCCTACTGTAGTACTACTTGCATGAAAAATTTGGTGAGAATCAGTTGATTGGTTCCCAACATATGGCCTAAAACCTCAATTTTTTTCAATTGAAGATCTTCATAAATAAAGAACAAAAAGATTATGTAATAGCACATTTGATGATTGTTGTAGATACAGCCAGTTAACAAATGCATGTTAAAATTGGTTACATAGTTTCATAGATATAGAATCAGTAATTATTTTCAGCCGCCATTCTGAAAATAAGGGTCCTGCACACTTAAAACATATAAATTATGACCTGCTGCAGTACAACTTGTCTGCCAAATTTGGAAGAATTTGGCTGATTGTTTCCCTGAGATAAGACACAAAAATTTGATTTTTTCATGCAGGCCGATTTTGCAAAATGGCGGAGAAATGAGGCTCTGTATGGACAAATTTGATGTATATAATAGGTACTGCCAGCATACAAAGTTCCACCTTAACTTCGTTTCATAGTTTTGTAGACATAACGTACCTAGCTAAAATGTTTATATGGCCGCCATTTTGAAATAAGTGTCTGACCCACACAAAACATATCAGTTTACATAGCCTGCCATAGTGCTCCTTCTTCGCAAAATTTGGTGTAAATCTGTTGGTTTTTCTGGAGATGTGGCACACAAATTTTAATTTGCCATGTAGTTCTATTTTACAAAATTACTTACATAGTTTCAATGATATAACATACAAAGCTAAGATGGCTATATGACCGCTATTTTGAAAATAAGTCTCTGATGAGCTTAAAACTTACTAGTTTACATCACCTGCCGCATTACTACTTGCTTGCCAAATTAGGTAGGAATTGGTCTATTGTTACCAGAGATATGACATTAAAATTTTACTTATTTCTGTATTTCTCTCTTACAAAATGGCAGGCAAAAGAAGCTCAGTGTAGACACATTGATGTTTGTAATATGTAATCCCAGCTACCAAGCTAAGATGGAATTGATTGCATGTTTTCACATATATAGCTTACTATGCTAAAATGGCTATATAGCCGCCATTTTGAAAATAAGTGACTGCCCATCTTAAACCATACATGTTTACATTACCTGTCACAGTACTACTTGTTTGCCAAATTTGGTAGGAATTGGTCAATTGGTTTCCGAGATATGACATAAAAATTTAATGAATTCACATGGCGCTGTCTTACAAAATGTTGTACAAAAGTAATTATTTTTGCCATATATGATGCTTGTAACAGATACTGTCAGCATACAAAATTTGGTTGAATGGTATGGTAACTATACCAAATAAACCTAAAACATTTTTATTGTTACCATTTTAAAAATAAGTGCCTCCTCAATTTGAATTGCATATGTTTAGGTGGCCTACCATAGTATTACTTACATGCCAAATTTATCGAGAATTGGTTGAGAAGTTTTCCAGGTATAACATAAAATCTTTATTTTTTATGTGGTGCTATTGTCCAAAATGGCTGACCAACAACAATATCCACCCCTATATGCGATGCTTACATGGTGCACTGTTAACATACAAAATTTGGTTTGAATTGAATGGTTCTTGAGATATTACATAGCCCAAGATTTTAAATGGCTGCCATTTTGAAAGTAAGTGCCTAGTGGTCAAAATTTATTAATGTCATGTGTCCTTACTAAGTACTATATGTGTACCAAGTTTGGTGAAATTTGGTTCACACATTCAAAAATTGAAAAGGGGGGACACAGTTATGCACAGACAAACACACATATACACAGACACTTAGACAGGAAAGTGATATCATTAACCTTTCTTCCCTTCGAAAAATAGACTAAAATTGCTCATTTTACCCAGAAATGAGTGAACTAACCTGTGATAAAATCAAGGCAGTTTTCCTCCCCCTCTCACAGAATTACTCCTTTAGTGCAACCAATGGATCAAGAAGTCTTGTAAAATATAAAATTCGGCAATAAAAAATTTTTCGGGACTCTTAAAGATTAGGATGACATTTCACTTTCTCTGCTTAAAAAAATAAAAAGTGAACATTTAAGATGTTTTCTAGGTTTCCGAGTCCTGGGACTTTGTAAAAAAGCAATGATTAATGAAATCTTGGAGAAAAAAAAAATGTCAGACACTCACCTCCATTAAAAGTCCTGAGCAGAAAAATGAAGCAGAAAATAATCTTCAGCTCATTTAGCAAATCCCTGGGTGCGAGGAAACAGGTAAAAATGGTGTCAGTGAATGGATGACAGCATATGGTGGAGGTAAGTGAAGTGAGGAAATTTGGGCTGCTCTTAACAGTGTCTTGAGAGCCAAATGGTGGAAGTAGTTAAAACATAACATGTGAGAACATTTACTAAGCAAGAATCAGGTGTGACATGGATGGATGGATGGGAGTGATGACAAAGCAGGTGGTGATATTGAGCAGCAGTTTGTGTCCCACTTTGATGGTGTGGCTTCCCTTGAACTCACCCTATGCTACATTGAGCAACAGGCTGTTACTTCACCAGCTGATGTGATGTCATGAGGCAGTGGTGGAATAGTGCATTAGCCAACAGATTTACATTATTACATCAAAAAGAACTGTGTCTGGGTGGTTAATTCGCTTTATTCCAAGTGATCCAGTTAGGTGAACAGGAAATTCATGAAGACAAATAAGGACATTTTTGGAGAAGGAATATTACTTGCCCAATCCAGTATATATTTCAATTCGCTTACCAGAGTGTTGCAAATCGTTATGCCGTAAGCTGAAGTTTTTGGTATGTACCCAAAAATAAAATACAAAATAAAATTTTTAAAATCGTCCAGCGTGTTGCTGGATAGGCATGTACTTTAAGTAGGACTTGATGCATCGTTCGTGTTCTCATTCATGAGTCTTGAAGAAAATCAACAGATTTGTTTTAAAATCCTTAATATACAATAAAATAATACATTTTTATCAATCGATAAACAATGTTTCCGGGCAGACTGTCGTAATAGTATTTAAAAAATGGATGAACAATCTTCACAGACACGAAACATTACTCAAACCAAACATAGCCCATTATAATCAGAGAGGCTATGAAATCAGCATGTTGTGTATCAATGTCCCTGATCTTATTGTAATCAACAAAATAGAAAAAAATTTTCAACTCCTAATTCATGGAAAAGTTCATGTCTATGGTTAAAACATTGAATATTTTATTCTTGTTTACAAAGATACATTTGTTAAATTGATTTGGAAACGAGTCCCACAATTTTTCCAAATAGTGGGTGATTGCGGACGAATGAAAATTGTCAGCTTACGAATGAAACATGAATCTATGAAACAAATTGTAATTGTTCATCAGTTTCTGCACCGTCTCTTCATACATGGGTTCCTTCATTGACAAAGAGATGATTTCATCGTCGCCATCAACGTCTGAGTCAACTATATCATCATCGTGGTTCGCCACCGTGCAGGCTGCAATTCCATTTTTGTTCGTTGTTGTTTAAAAACTTATAAAATAATTGAAAGTACTCTGGTATCGATCGTGGTTTTCCATCTTAAGCGGAATTTCCTTTATGGCCAAGTTATTTTGTGTTGGTTTTCATTGCAAAATTGCAATTGTTTTTGCTTTTGGAAGAAGAAATTTTTGTTCAATTTTAAAAATTTTGGCTTCAATCATATTTTCTCAGAGATCCCTGTGTCCGGCTTATTGTTTAACCTTATGTCAGCTGCGCTGTAGTTGATAAATAATTTCATGATGTGCCAATCTTGCGAAACGGCTAAGAAATCCAGGTAAAGTAGATTGAATCCAGTGTTCAAAATAGAGTATGTCAAAGTCAACAGGCCTTGTTTTTCCTAATGTAGGCAGTGATACTCTGGACATTGTTCGCCGATTCGTACATGGCGACGTTTCGTTGAGAGTACTGCTGTTGTAACACGGACGAGCCAAATTGCTGCTGATTAAATAGATTGTGGGAATGAAATTCTGCAAAGTCTATTCGCGGGTGTCGTTCCACGCTTTGGATTTTGCAATTAAACTCGAAGAGGTATTCCCAGGATGAAGATGTGTTCAGTGACTCATTAAACTAAATTTTAGGTTGGATCAAAGTAAAGCAAGAGAGCAAACTGTGTACGAGTTTCACGGCACCTTCTGCTTTGACGTTCAACGCCAAATACTGGTCATTCAAGTAGGGCACTATGACCACGCTGCCACTTTAATACCCTTCAATGATCATGTACGTTTTGACACAACCTTGTAGTTTACTTGCAAAAAATTTTTTACAATTGTCAAAAAGTTGTTGCATATGATGTTGAGAATGTTTTGTGGATCTGTGCCTAAAAATTTGTTCCACACATCAGTTTCGGAAGCCTTTGGGGAATTGTATATGATGGAAATTATCCTCATGAAATCGTTGTAAATTTCCACTCCATTGTTTTCTCTCTTCATGTTCAGATACTCTTGGGGGGGGGGGGGCATTTTGCAAAGGAGTGGGATAGTTGTGGAGAATTGGCGATACCAAATTGTTTGAACCGGTTGAAGCTGCAGTGACTAAGATAATTTTTTTTTTGTGATTATGTAATCAAATTTGCATGCAATTTGGGATAATCTATACTTTTTTTGTATGCCAGTCATTTGTTTATGATTGCATTGCTTAAAATTTTCAAAAATGTGATGTAATACAACAATAACAAAACTTGAATTTACACAAAAATTTCCTTTTCCATCTCAACTTACGTAACTATGGTTTGTAAATGCAAGGGACAATTAATTACTCCCTTGCCTTATATGAAAAAAGTTCCTTCGATTCAAGTTTTTTGCATTAACACCTTACCGTAAGTGGCACCTTGGGCACAGCCATTCCATGACGTCAACTCGAAAGCAAAACTTTTTTTGTTATATAACATAATGAGCCCAAACAAGTTCCAAAATTTCACAACTATAAATAAAAAAGAAAATAATCAAAGGTATTGGGATCAATACTGGATTTTTCAAAAACAAATATGAAAATATTGATGATTTATTTGTAAAATCTGCCAACTTTATTGTTTTCAATAACATGATTAATAAAATTATACAAAGTATTAATGATGTGCCAAAAAACATTGAATAATTGAAGGCATCCGAACACTCATTAGATACATTTGGTAATCTGTTGAATTTCCTGAATAATTATGAGATCATGCAAACCAATACTTTCCAGCTAAATTATGTGGCTGTAAATTACCGTATTAATTTCATTAGTTCTTTTATAAACAACAAGCAAACTGGGCCGGCTTCGCCCGGGTACAATTGAGATTTACAGCTATACACTAATAAATAAATTAGGAAAAGACAATTCATTTATTTGAAAACATAATTATAAAATTATACTATGTTGGCCTAGGTTTTTAACTGATTACGGAAACCCAAAAGGAAGGAAATATTTTTTACCCGATAGCCAAGAAGAAGGGTATTATTTTTGGAGTGTATCTGTGCAACTATCGCGTACTTACCACATTTCCGCTTTCCAGCATCAATGTATGAAAATCAAAACGTGATTTTCATTAAGTTATAGCTATAGAAAAAAGTGTACCTAGGTACTACTTTTTGCGCTTGGCTGAGGGATCTTAATCGATCACCAAAGTTAAGCAATGTTCCCAGTGGCACACATTTGGATGGGTGACCGTTTAGTGGCATATCATCTGAGCGCTTCCAGGCTTCAAAGGACACGTTAAATATTCGGTCCTGGTTTTTATCGATTGATAGCAGTCATTAAGCCATTTCAGAGGTCCTTGGGTGGCCTGATAAACTCTGACACCTGAAGAAAACAATATTTCGGTCACATTCCCAGCCATTGCAGAATTATATTTTGTTGTTTTTCCACAGGAACCGTACAATTTTTTGGGATAAAAAGTATACAATGTCCTATTCCAGGACCTAAAGTACCTACATAACAAATTCCATCAAAATTTGTGTAGGCGTTCGGTCACGTTTGCAGCCGTTGCATAATTACGTTTTGTTGTTATTCCACAGGAGCCTGACAAATTTTCCAGGGTAAAAAGTATCCTATGTCCTATTCTAGTACCTGAAGTACCTACATACTTAATTTAATCAAAATCCGTTGAGCCGTTATGGAGCTGAGTGGTAACAAACACACACACACTTACAAACACAGACTTTCACATTTATAATATTAGTAAGATAATGATAATAAAGTCAAACAAACAATACTCTGTAAGGTTACAATGATCATAAACACTTTGCCGGGATTCAGTGAAACCATCAACAATTTCTGTTGGCACAATTTTCATACCAATCATACGTAGGATCTTTGGATCAAGCGATAAATATGATGCATGACTGGAAAATCAACTTCAAGTCTCCCTGGTATGGTTCGGGTGGATTTTGACTGAAGAGGGAAAGAAATTTTGTTTGATGACAAATTAATTGAGATGATGATGAAACATGAAGAGTTTAAAACGACTCTACTCAAATGTTGGCTATGTAATAAATAAGTTTTTCGGACAATAGCTCGAATCCAAACAAACAATGATTGGCAGACACCAAAGGGAATTTTTTTGTTTTGAGTTCAAAATTGGCAACATTGAATTATTTCTTTAATTGGGATAACAACATTGGAATTCCTTGAACTGTGATGATGTCATTGGAATGACTTACCTATACAAGCAAGATATCTGGAAAGAGACATCAGTTGAATCTGAGCACTTCAAAGAGAAATGCAAGGGAAATGGAAAAAGGGAAAATATTTATATTTATATATATAAACATATGTATATCAATTAAATTGATTATATAATTTGAACATATATACTAATATCTTTATTTTTATTTTTTTATTTTATGGTTTTTATAAAATTTAACATTTTAAGAGAAAAATAAAGATATTATTTATATATAAATATATATATATATATACACACAAAAAATTTTTATATTATACGTAAAAACTGAGGGGGACAATGAAACCAGCAAATAATCCTTATGAAAACATGTCTGGAAACCAGCTTTTTATTTATTACAGGTGATTACATAATCAGCTTAGAAGGGATTCCCTGAGGTTCCATACAGAAGATATGCACTGGAAGATAAACACATTACAAGTGTTCCACATGACTACCGTTCATGAGAAGGCAGGTTTCAGCACATCTCCTCATCGATGCCCATACATGTTCAAAATTTTCCGGTGTGTTCTGAATGTGTTGATAACCATTTTCAATGTGTTCGCAGAGTTCATGAACACTATCAATAGGGCTAGAATACACCAAAACATTCAAATATCCCCACATAAAAAAGTCCAATCGGTTCAGGTTGGGGGATCTGGGAGGTCAGCGTATTGGCAAGCCATGGCCGATAAACCTGTTGTCGAGGATTCTTGCTATGTGCTCCCGAACATCCACATGAAAGTGCA
>NQII01003312.1:1134-29883 GCA_002778355.1 Clitarchus hookeri
AAATGTGGGCTCTTTTGCAGTTTCCAGTTGTAATTTTAGTTGATGTCTCGTCCATTCGTAGTACTTCATTACATCTTCATATGTAGGAAGAACGTTCAATTTAATCTCCCGAGTATCTCCAAAAAGAGGACATTTGAATGCACTGCGAGTTCTTTCCATGTTTCATACACAACAAAATGGCGAAAATGTATTAAGTAACTGGGCGCGCGGCAAACAATAGCACACTGACGCGACGACACGTGTGACGTCAAATTGTCTCTCCGCGCGCTACCCCACTCCGTTTATTTGAAGTAAATAACTTAGAATTAGGCTTTTTTTTGTATTGTGTCGAAAATAGCTGTTGTTGCAACATATCTAAAATAAAATAGGTGTATGTGTNGTATGTATTAAAATTTCACATATTTACATGGCGTCAAACTTAAGACAAAAATCCACTTTTTTCAAATATGCAATGACTTTGCGGAGGCAACTACTCTTAGTTAATTCAAGTAATATTTTGCATGAATTAATTCAAGCTTAAAAGGCACCTACTTTTCACTATTACATGACCGTAAAAGAAAAAAAAAATTTCGCTCCACCCTAGTGTTCATACTATGACCAAGTAACATTAAAAATGCACTATATCAATTTTCAAAAAAGGAAGTGTGTGTTTTTTGCTACACTTCTCAAAATGCGTAGATTAAAACTACACGATGTGTTTAAAACCAAACATTAATGTGTTTTTACCAAAGACATATAACAGTACTCTCTGGGTACCTAACGAACTTTATGTAAAGTTATACGTAATGTAATTGTTTTTACATATTACACATCACAAATATACAATAACAAAATATGTGTAAATGTAAATTTACCTTCATTTTTTACTGTGTTAGATCTTCTGATTTTCACAAACTTTTCGTGGATTCTAGCGGTAAGAAGAAATACATTAAAAGGAACTCGATCCATGTAAGAATAAAATGTACGTGCAATAACAGAAACGAATTTCTAAATTATTGTGGGCCCTGGTTCGGTTGCAGCTGTCGATAGAATCACCAATGAGACGGTTCGTTCAAACGGCAGTCGCTGACACGTGCCCTAAGCTCGCTTAAAGATTGAATACACCAATAGTTCTCGCGATCCTCTTATCTTCGTACTTTAATACAAGCTTAATAAATAATATTTCGGACTCTAAACTTTTCTGTTTTGTGTCGTACCAAGAAATCGAATCGCCCAAATTTTGCCACGCCTTTACGCTGGTTAGGTACAGAAAATGTGAATATTTTTACAGTTGTCCTTAAAAGCATAATTTTCTAGGTCAATAAATCCTTATACTTCAGTTAATCCCACCAAGGCGAACTGGGTTCAATCCCCAGCCGGGTCACTCCCGGATTTTCGCATGTGGGAATCGTGTCAGACGATGTCGCGATCTCCCGTTTCTCCCACACTTTCATTCCGGGGCTGCTCCATACTCACCTCAATCATCCCCATCGGCTCTCAAGACCTCGCTGCTAAGAGCCGCCCAAATCTCTTCACTCTTCACTCATTCCCTATTAAGTTAATTATTTTTTTGGAATTCGTTTTGGTCTCTCATAGGACAGCAATTCGGATAACCCTTGGTTGCCGTATACGTATTATTTATGTTAAAAACTTCGCCAGGTAATTTAACTAATAATTTACCACCGAGGAAATTTTACCGCAGAACTCCTACACGTATAGGTGTTTTTGTTATTCCCTGATCGTGTTCTGTGTGAAGGGCGGCTATTGACGTGAAATGGTACATCCAAAACTGCACGATTGTTTTAAACACTAGCAGCCATGAGTGTTAAATAATGCTGATTTTATGTACACAAGTAGATATGATAACAATCTTTATGTAATTGGACTTGTTGAATTACGCTTCTAATGGCAGTATTATTATCACAGCTCTCATATTTTACTCTGGTAGCCATATGCCCAATATTGGTAGAAGAAATGAGTCCGAAAATATTTTTTGCCTGATATACATGTGCTGAAGGAGATAATGATTGGAATTTGGATACGATACGTAAAACGAAAGTATGGAAATAGGCGACGCGAATTTAGTGTCTGGTTTAGGCGGTTTCTGAGGGCTTACATGTTAAGGAATAACGAATAATACGTGGCCTGTATAATTATTGTTGTAAATGGTTTCTCGACGGCAAGCAAATACTACTGCCACACTAATAAAAAGGATTTTCCGAATCAAACAAAGTATGTATGACGCAACCAAATTAATTTTTTGTGTAGGAGCAATTAAATATTTAGTTTTTAAAACCAGCTAATTTTTTTGTTCTTATTTGTTTTCCCCAAACTCTAAGATTTGGTTGGGGCAACTAAATATTTGTGTGGCCCTACGTTCGCTAAAGAGTTCCAGTAAGTATGAAAGGAAGTGGAAGTTTGACAGAGATCCAAACCCAGATTGTTGGCGCCTGAGTGATACGCCCCATGACATCTTAGCTAAGTTAACTAAACAGAAAAAAATTAAATGCTGTGCCAACAATATAAATGTCATTAGAGCAGTAATTTTTTGTAATTTGTGAGCAGTCAGTAACTAATGTTGTTGTTAATGCAATATACTGTTAACATCTTAATGTAAGTGTAACATTCGGAACTTCTGTAACAACATTACTTCCTTAGTGCACTGTCAATATTAAATTGGTGTCTATGTTGCGGCAAAACCCATTTTGTGTTGAATTGATGTCAGCATTTGTGTTAAAAATTGTCTTGTATTTACGTTACTTAAAAAAAACCCCCCCCATGTTAAATTAATAAAGTGCAATTAAAAATGTCACACAGATAAATATTTCCAATTGTTAATTAAAAACGTCCGGGTGGGGAAAATATTTTGTTTTTCCTGGTATTTTTAGCGTAATACAATATTTGGTAACAACGGCGTCACTTAGGGGCTTTATTAACGTTAACATTTAAATAATAATTTGCAATATTCAAATATAAGACTTTGTAGACAGTTAACACTGTTAATTTTGTCACACTATTAATGATTTTAGTACAACACTACCATTTNAATAATTTGCAATATTCAAATATAAGACTTTGTAGACAGTTAACACTGTTAATTTTGTCACACTATTAATGATTTTAGTACAACACTACCATTTAAATAAATGCCTCAATAGTAATTATTTGTTGGAAGACCATGTGTGTATGGATCGGATATGAATGTTTTAAATATATACAGTTCAAATACTGGAACACTTACGGTAATAAATATTTCAAGTTTTACAGCTTTACTTATTATTTTCCTGCAGAACTTGTTAAGTAAGAATTATAGACATTCATAATTAAAATATATTATTGCACTAACCAACACCGTTACTATCCTACGTGTAACCAAATAATACAAACCAACTCTCGAGCTGTATGTTTGAACAAAGGCGATGAAATGTGTGGCCAAGCAAATTCATACAGTTGATACTACTAAATATTTTTTGAATTAATTTTTTTGGTCCAACAAAATAGTTTTTGTTATTGAAGCGTATATTTTGTTCGATAAAAATATTTTTTTGTTGGTTTACAAGTTTTGTTTTCTCTGCAAACATGATTTGTTGAGGCTACTAAATACATGTTTGGCCCTATACACACACGTTTTTTTTTTTTTTNTTTTCTCTGCAAACATGATTTGTTGAGGCTACTAAATACATGTTTGGCCCTATACACACACGTTTTTTTTTTTTTTGCTACAACAAACCTTTCTTTTAGTGCACTTTGTTTTCGTCTCTTAAGGATAAATTTTCGGAAATAAAGGCCTACGGGTAATAAACGATAATGACCCCCTTAATGACTACAAATTGACAGAACTGAGCTCCGCACAGTTTCGGCTTTCGGANGGGTAATAAACGATAATGACCCCCTTAATGACTACAAATTGACAGAACTGAGCTCCGCACAGTTTCGGCTTTCGGAAACATATGGTGCCCAGGCAACAGAAAGCTTTCTCCGGCGACATTTAGAACATTCTTGCGAATAAAACATATTTATAAAAAATTATAAATCAACACAAGTTATTTTTAACAGTTAGCGACACTTCAAACACTAGGAGGCCAGTAAGAATAAAAAATATATACTATAAATCCAAGCATGCTCTAAAATAATAAAATTAACATCGGCTTAAATAATTATTTTTGAGGAATTCCCTCGTACTGCTAAAAACTGATGATAATGGGCTTTAATATTGAGTAATATAATTTATGCAAGAGCTGATATTTATGGTTTTGTCTTGAGTGTTAATCTGGCCAGATCTTAGGAAATAATTTGAACTAAGTAAATAGANGAGCTGATATTTATGGTTTTGTCTTGAGTGTTAATCTGGCCAGATCTTAGGAAATAATTTGAACTAAGTAAATAGAGCGAGTAAATGAAGATATTTGGGCTGCTCTTAACAGCGAGGTCTTGAGAGTCGATGAGGGTGATTGAGGTGATTATGGAGTAGCGCCGAAATGAAAGGGCGGGGGAAGTGGTAGATCCCCGAGAAAGCCCGCCAACCGCCGGCATCGTCCGGCAAGGTTCCCACTTGCGAAAATCTGGGAGTGACGCGNGAGCTGATATTTATGGTTTTGTCTTGACTGTTAATCTGGCCAGATCTTAGGAAATAATTTGAACTAAGTAAATAGGGCGAGTAAATGAAGATATTTGGGCTGCTCTTAACAGCGAGGTCTTGAGAGTCGATGAGGGTGATTGAGGTGATTATGGAGTAGCGCCGAAATGAAAGGGCGGGGGAAGTGGGAGATCCCCGAGAAAGCCCGCCAACCGCCGGCATCGTCCGGCAAGGTTCCCACTTGCGAAAATCTGGGAGTGACGCGGCCGAGTATTGAACCTGGTTCAACCTGGTGGGAGGCAAGCAGGGTAACCGCTCAGCCACCGCGACCCCTAGTAAATAGAAAACTCGCAAATACATGGGAAATTCTAAGACATGTTTTTTTCTGAAAATTTGTTTTCAACGTAAACGTAATAGCCTGCAATAAATAATATGTGTGTATATAATATATGTAATTTATATATTTGGTTAGAGTAGAACAGTTCCTACTGCGAGAGAAGAAACGGATATAGTTACACATTTATATGACCTTGATGTAAGGCTTTATTATCACAATAAGAAATGGAGTGTTGTGGTTTTCATGATTACAATATTTTTTAACAGACAGAAAATTTAAATCTGTTACCTTCCAATACCTGGAATAGAAACCGGGGTTTCTTTGCTTGACACTTCCGATAGTTAAAATGTGCCTGGCATTTAACCGATGAAGAGTGCAGCTATCTTTACGAATTGCATACTGGGAAACAGAAGTTAATATACTAGGTTTTAAAACATGCATTATTGAGGTTATTGTATTGTATCTCTATTGTAAAAAAACAGTTTTAAAAATGTAATTTATAGGAAAAAAAATGGTGTCAATTGCAGCACGCTTTCATTTTAGCCTACTTTCCAAAGGAAAGAAATGCTAATGGTATCACTTTTCCTCTTATATGTCTGTGTGTGTATTGGTGTATCTGGGTGAGTGTATATGCGTGAGTGAAACAGCCCTTTAAATTTCTGAATGCGCTTACAGAATTTCATTAAACTCGAAACACTTGTATTACTTAGCAAGAATATCTAATATTTATGGTTTCCGACAACGCCGAGCACTTACTTTCAAAAAACCTGCCATTTGAATACATTATTGTTTGTGAGAATTGGAACACCCACAAAAAATGGCCCGAATGATTTCAAACATAGGGGGTGTGGAGAACAATGTACCAGCAACAAGTGATTACGATTGCAAAGAGATGGCGTACACAAAGGCTAAGCAGCGCCATNTGTGGAGAACAATGTACCAGCAACAAGTGATTACGATTGCAAAGAGATGGCGTACACAAAGGCTAAGCAGCGCCATCTCGTGTGTGACAGGAAAGGTCAGTGTTATGCCAAGCTCAGTCAGTGAAGAGCCGTCAAACGAAGTGACAACAAGTGCCAGTATGCCTCGTCGACGCCAAAGAGTGCCATATCAGCATGTGAGTGAGTTCGAACGTGGCAGAATGATCGGTCTCCGGGTAGCGGGTTTGTCATATCGTGACATTTCGGCTCGTACGGAACATGCTGCTACGACAGTGATGCGTGTGTGGAACCAGCGGATAGAAGAGAGTCGTACGCAGCGACGAGCAGGTTCTGGACTACGCAATGTGGCCACAACATGAGATGACCGTCATATGGTCCACATGGCCGTGACGGACCGAACAGCCATGTCTACAGTGTTGGCTCGACACTGTGGGCACTGGAACGGGTGTGGACCTGACTGTATTAACGGTTCGACGCCATCTGCTGCGGGCTGGAGTAGTGGCATGCATGCGATTGCGTCGCCTCCCATTGTCCAGAAACCACAAACACGTCAGACTGCAATGGGCACGTGAACGCCGTCACTGGCGTGCTGAGTGGCAATATGTAGTATTTTCGGATCAATCCCGCTTCAACATGTCCTACATTGATGGCAGTATACTTTTTAGACGCTACTGTGGTGACCGCAATCTCGAAGCCTGCATTGTGGAGCGACATAGTGGACAAACGCCACGTGTGATTATGTGGTGCACCATTGNGACCGCAATCTCGAAGCCTGCATTGTGGAGCGACATAGTGGACAAACGCCACGTGTGATTATGTGGTGCACCATTTGATACAATATGCGATCTCGACTCATACGTATTGAGGGAAATCTGAAAAGCAACCGCTACGCCAGGGAGGTTTTAGAGCCTGAGGTACTGCCCCTCCTTCAAGAAACTTCACNTGACCGCAATCTCGAAGCCTGCATTGTGGAGCGACATAGTGGACAAACGCCACGTGTGATTATGTGGTGCACCATTGGATACAATATGCGATCTCGACTCATACGTATTGAGGGAAATCTGAAAAGCAACCGCTACGCCAGGGAGGTTTTAGAGCCTGAGGTACTGCCCCTCCTTCAAGAAACTTCCCATGCCATATTTCAGCAACACAATCCCCGGATACGTGTGACGAGGAATGCGCAAGACTTCTTCAGTGTATTTGGGTACCGCTACCCTGGCCTGCGCGTTCGCCTGACATGTCGCCCTTCGAACATGTCTGGGATATGGTTGGTCAGTGACTTGTTCGTCACGAACCTCAAACAACCACTGTTGATTCTTTGGGGACTCGCACACAAACTGCGTGGCGGGAGATCCCCAGGAACATATCCAGGTCTTCTTTGATTCAATGACACGACATCTAGGGGCTTTGATTGCAGCACATGTGGGCTTTACACCATACTGAATACTCAAGGACATAGATGATGTACAGTTCTGTAATCCTAATCAATTGCGTATTGTAATGTACCTAACCTGTGATATATATTTCATTTCAATCACATGTATCATTCTTGGTGTTGCAATTTTCACAAACTTTATTGTATTAAGAGTGATATGTTATATGCCAGAAACCAATCAACAGATTAGATATAAATAAAATTGTTGTTCTATAGATATAAATTATTACGTTTTAATTCATTAGAATAGTTGTTGGTGCCTATGTAACACTCTCAGTCAAATTGTTGCAATCCAGGGCTGTCTCAACTCTACAAGCATCGACCTCGCAGGGTTACCCTGCTTATCAGCAAGGAACAGCCACGTTCTACATATGTCTTTGTGCGTTGCTAGTAATTGATTTTCTTCACGAAAGTGAATAAAATATACAACCCGTAACATTTTTTACTGATTTCCAATTTCAATTAAAAAACCTAATAATCTCTTCATTTAATTTCTGTTTACTCATTAGGGATTTATTTGTTTTCCAATATCATGAATTTGAAGTACTTGTAATTCCCTTAAAATCATTTTAGGTTTTGAGTCGTATTATGAGTCACTTTATAGCGTTTTTACCTGGGGGTCAGAATAGTCGCGTACTTTTTCTTGGTATCAAACTGCTAGTAAAGTAATTTAAAAAATTAGCTAGTTATACATATTTTGGAAATATACCTTAAATTAGTACGGAACATTATTAGGTTCAATTGTATTCTATAAGCAACATCTCCAGGAACCAAAAGAAAATATTTGGAATTTAGAATGGAAATTGCACAAATTATGCATGCCGCATATTATATTTGTATGGCTGCCACTATTCTTCATTCCTTTATCCAGGGAGTTGTCGCACAAATAGTTCTACAATAAACTATATTTCCTTTTTTATCATCGTGTGTGAAGGATATACAACCTTAACTTTTTCAACCCCAAATCAACATTTTTTAGGGAAATAAGTAATAGCAATGTATACATAATATAATCGTGACAATTTTGGAATGAGTTCATGTGAGTCCTCATAAAATTTACCTGGCACTTCATCAGTCTGAAATATTAAAGACAATAAAAATAATTTTAATCTATTCATATAACATAATTTTTACTAAACTGCTGATTGTAAATTGCTTTGAATAAAACAAAATGTCAAGAATATAATCTGTCACACTTCAGAAATACAAATAGTTATAAGGCTTACCACAATACAACTTCTTCGCTATATTTGGTAAGAATGGGTTGATTGTTTCCACATATATGACATAAAAACTTAATTTTTATTATAGGGCTAGCTAACAAAATGGCAGAGAAATTAAGCTTAATATAGACAAATCTGATGGTTTAAATTGATACTAACAGCACACAAAATTAAGTTATAATTTGTTTCGTCAATAAATTTACTGTGCTAAAATATTCATATAGTCACAATNAATATAGACAAATCTGATGGTTTAAATTGATACTAACAGCACACAAAATTAAGTTATAATTTGTTTCGTCAATAAAAGTTACTGTGCTAAAATATTCATATAGTCACAGTTTTGAGAATAAGTCCCTGCCCTACTCAAAACGTAGAAGTTTACACGACCAGTTGCAGTGTGCAAATTGTTTGCCAAATGTGGTGTGAATCTGACAATTGTTTCCCGAGATATTACATAAAAACATGTGGCACTTTATTACAAAATGACTGACAAATGTGGCTATGTGATGGCATATATAATGCTTGAGATGGATACTTTCAGCATACAAAATTTGGTCGAAATTGGTTTAACTATTATAGTAGATAAACCAAATAAATCTAAAATGTTTGGATGACCGCCATATATAAAAAGATAAAGTTCAATTGCATACGTTTGCCTGACCTTTCTCAGTATTAATGAAATTGAAATAGGGTGAGAATTGCTTCAATAGTTTTCGAGATATAATGTAAAATATGTATTTTTATTTTGGTGCTACCTTCAAATATGGCGGACAAACAATAATATATATATTTAAAAGCTTACACGATGCTCTTACAGAATACAAATGTTTGTTTAAATCGGTTTAATGGTTTCCGAGTTACGACATACTAACCTAAATATTAAAAATGCTGCAATATTGAAAATAAGTGCCCGGCATGGTCGGAAACTATAAAAGTCTGGTTTTCTTACGAAGTACTATTAATGTACCGAGATTGGTGAAATTCGGTTGATGTGTTCAAAATTTGAAAGTTTAGCACACACAGATACACACACTTAAATACACATGCACACGTAGACGCACATACATAGATCGCATAAGCGTTTCTTCCTCCGAAAAGTAGGCTTAATAGTGCCGTGGTTAGCGTGGTGGCTAGAGCGTTTGCCTCCCACCACGGTGACCCGTGCTCGATTCCCGTCTGTGTCGCTCGCAAACGATGCCACTGGTTGTCTTGTTTTCTCGGCGATTTCCCGTTCCCTGCACTTGCATTCCGGGGCCACTCCATACTCAACTCGCTTCACCCCCATCGGCTCTCAAGCCTTCTAAACCTCTCCACTCCCCAAAGATCGGATAAAAATCAGCTGTCTGTGCATTCTATTCTGGAACAAAGATATTACTTTCAGCCTACTTTCCGAAGGGAAAAAAGTATAATAAGATCAGTTTCCTGTCTTTGTGTGTTGTGTGTATTTGTGTGTGTGTCTGTGCGATGTGTGTCCCTTATCTCAATTTTTGAACGAATGAACCGAATTTCACCAAACACCGTCACACATTTACACTTGTATACATCTAGTACTAATTAACGACACCTTACTTTTATACTTTTATAGCGCTTACTTTCAACTTGGGGGCAATTTTAAAGTTTTGGGAGACATATCTCGGAAACCATTAAACCGATTTAAACCAAATTGGATACGTTGACAGCGCAAAGTGTTTGCGTTGAATTTAGTGGTAAATATTGTTTTTCGTTGGTCCGCCATTTTGGAAGATAGCACCACTACAAAAATAAGCCTTTAGCGTTATACCTCGAAAAATTAAACCAATGAAGTATGAATTAACCACGTAAATAGTACTATTGTAGGTCATGTAAAACGTGTTTAAGTGGCTGAGACACTTATCTTTAAAATGACAGCCGTGTAAATATTTCAATTTAATGAACCCTATTATCCAAAACATTAGACTGATTACATCCGAAGTTGATGCTCCAAATCCTTCCTCCGTGATGCAGTTAATTGTACGCTAGCTTAATTTTGCGAGTTTTTCTTAATAAGATTCCCGGATAAGTTATACGTGTTTTTTCATTGTCTTGGAAATGTTGCATATGTCTCTGGTTTCATCTCTAATGACGTTTCTGTCAACGAGATGTCAGCACCCACATACCACCTAAGCTTTTAAGCACAAAGTTAAAGATTATTTTCACTAATATAGAGGAAAGTAGGCTCATAAGTTAGTAACATTTTGTTTAACATGAATTTATCTGGAACAGATTTTAATTTTTAAGGCTTTGTCAAATAAATGAGTTAAAACGTAAAAGGACGAGGCCTTTTGTGGCGTGGGTAATGTGCGTAGTGTACTCAGAAAAAATATGTAGGGAATTGTTCAGAGGATACTTCTATATAATAAGTTTTCAGTGCAGGAGAAAAAAAATTTCAGCAGTAGCATCAAAGTATTTTGTTAGTAAATTTCAGTTCTAATTCTTTAAAGAACACTTTGAATATTACTGAATTTGTAATGTTAAGGGTACTGTCTTCTGTGTAGTTATATTTTCTGAAATAGTAACATATTTTCCCGCTGCAGTATCTGTATTTACTGAATGAAAAAACTACCAAAACTCAATAGCAATCAGCTCTGTTTGTGGTAACACGCTAAACAATACTATAAACGATACAAAAGCCCTCCTGAGAACTTCTTATATTATTAAAAAAAATTAATGTTATTTGCACTTGCTTAGCCCATTAGTTTTGTTTTATGAAATAAATTCTTATTAATTTATTAATTAATTTTCTAAAACTNTTATTAAAAAAAATTAATGTTATTTGCACTTGCTTAGCCCATTAGTTTTGTTTTATGAAATAAATTCTTATTAATTAATTAATTTTCTAAAATTGTCTACATGAATGAGTATTAATATGGTTGCTTCGGACAGGAAATGAAGGGCAGAGATTATAATTCAAAACAATTTCCTGAATTTTTTTGAAGCTATCACACCTTCGGAATGTTCTACAATGTTTCAAAGTCGTATAATTTCCATCGTCAAGCCGAAATTTGAAGTTCACCGGAAGTATTTACGTCACATTTCAGTAACGCACCATCACATGCTGCTAACACAGATCTATTGCTTTTTTACTAACGTGTTAAGTACTTATTTGCTTAAATATCTTTTAAGCCATTAAAAAATTCTTAATGTTCACAATGTTATTTTCTAAAATGCCGAAATCTCAAATTGTGTCCTATGATAATTTTTACTGATACACGATTTCAGAATAGGTATTTATATTAGTATGACTAGACAAACTTTTAAATTATGGTTAAGAGCGGACATCTTCTTCGCAGTATATTACAGAATGGTTGGGCGTTCATGTTATTTCTCAGGCTGGTCTTGACGCACGCACTCAAACGCAGCGCTCTTTGCGTGAAACTTTTCCCAATTGACGCACTGCACGCATATGCGGGTCGAGCAGCAAAGGGAAGGGAGAAGACCGATTTCTCCCCCCTCCTCCCATCGCACTTCGTTGAATGCCCTTTCGATTCTCTTCGCCAGGCTGGCCACAACACGAAGAAACACCCCACTGCTACGTCTTTCTCTTCATTCTTATTTATTGCTGATTAAAGCTTCTGAGAAATACAAATTCAGGAAATCCACTATAGAACTTAAAACATTTTACACAGTTTTGTATTACACGAGCGCACGAACTAATAACGCCATTTGGTTTAGTAACCGTATTAAAAATTTTACTTTAAATTTTTATATTTCCTCGGCTGTAAAGTTCTTTAGCGGCGAACTTACAACTTAAAATACACTCTAGGATTTTTATTTCTGCAAATTACGTACTCTCCCGAAAAATACCAAAATTATATTTACCTCGTACCTCAATAAGTGTTTAAATTTTTAAAAATAAAACATATTTTCTTCACACCTAATGCTATATCTGGTTTTTTTTAATATTAAGCTACCCAGTTTACGTTTCCACCAGATTAAAAATTAAATTCTGGTGAAGAATTGAACTCACTGAATAAATTTTTCCTTCTTTTATTATTTATATGTCAGTCAGTTACGGGCAGAGCTAATTTCCAACGTAATTTAAAAGAGCTATATTTTCCGCAAAATAAACTTATAAAACAGTTTGTGATGTCACCTGTAATGCGCGTATGTAGTATAAATTGATGAGAAACAGTATTCCTTCTAATGGCATACTTTCCAACTTTCTGTAAATTTGTGATCGGCTTTTTTTTCTGAATTAATCCGAATGATATGAAGGCTGCGAGAATTTTATTTCCTATTTTATGTATATCAAGGCTAAATCACGTAAATGTTTCTATTAATTATATAAGGACACGAAAGTTTCTAGTATTAAACTACTTGTAGGCTAGACTCCACGATCCTATGTATTTCCAAGCCTCAGCGTTGTGTCCAATGGCTGCTTCCTCAGTGTGTAGCCAGTTTTACCACAGAGCAGTTGGCATGGAATTCGTACTTGTTTCCTTGCAGGTCTGCTATTGGCTCGAAGTGCATAAGGGCGTGTTAAATACACCGTGGTTCAATCGCAAGTATAGTGTATATGCACGTGTGTTTGAAGTCTAGTTTGCCCTGAAACGAATTCACGAAATTTTGCAGTCCCTCGATTATGAATGTACATTTCTATAGTGAATATTTCCCACGATTATTTTCCAAATAATTTGACGACCATCAGCAGTGACATGTGAATGCGTCGTTTATTGTATATTTATGGTAGTCTGTCTCCACAGTTATAGTGTGTCACTGTTAAACTACTGCACGAAGTCGTTGGTCCGCTGATAGCAGTAACTAAAATTGTTCGTCGTGGACGTGAACTCGTGTGCTTGTGTAGCATGTTCAGCGACTACCTTCAAATAAATGACCGAAATAATGGAGTGGAAAGATTTGGGTTGTTCTTAAAATAGATGTCTGGAGAGCTGATACGGGTTAAGCGAGGTGAGTATGGAGCAGAGCCAGAATGCAAGGGCTGGGGAGTTAGGAGATCCCTGAGAAAACCTGCCTACAAGTAGCATCGTCCGGCACAATTTCCACTTGCGAAAACTTGTGGGTTACCCCGCTGGGAATCGAACCATGTCCACGTTGATGGGAATCGAGAGCTCTAGCCACTGTACTACTAGGACCTCAAATGACGGGGAGAGAATCGTTTGAAATTAAATGAATGATATTTTCTCAGCAGCATCCGAAGTTGCCTTTGCAGCAAACAGCTGTGTTCGCAGTGGAGATGTGAGGGCGTGTTTGCTGCGGTTGTTGTTAGTACGCAGAAGGAAGCTGATCACAGCGCCTCTTTTAGGCTACATGGTGATATGTGTGTGGTAGTGCTTTCAGAAGGTTGCCGATTAACTAATGAAAAGTGCCACGAATGCACAAAGCAAGATGTTAGAACCTTGTAACTTACATTGAGTGGATAGTAATGGACAAATGGCTGGAAAATGTATCGTTAAGTCTGGTACAAAAAAAAACACGATGTGTGTATTGCTTGAACGTCACGCCCTTGTTGGAAAGTGACTACTGTAACAATATAACATTTCCTATGGCCTTTCCGTCCACGATTCTGAAATGATATTAACTGGTACATAGATACTGTAGTTACATTAATGAAATCACTCGTATTTTGCCTGTGTCTATAAACATTGCAAACACGTTTTGGTGAACTAAGCGAGAATGCAGAGCAAATTTAAACGTAATATATTACCTTAAAACCTTTGTATGTATAAAATTATTTTTATCTCGCATTATTTGCTAGGAACCTAACCGCGTAGGGTATTATTGACAACGCTATATTTTATATTTCCTTGTACTCGTCTACATGAACCATGGTGTGTTAAGAACAGAGAGAGTATTATATTAAAAGAACATCATCTGCGTTATTCTGAAGAATATATAGAATACTGCTTAGGAGAAACAATTCTTAGACTATAACTGTAACTAACCGAAATTGATAGCGTTGTGAGGTCTATTTTTATGAGAAATTACCTGTAGCAGCACATCAACATAGTTTCGGCAGCTATGAGTATTTGTTGTTCGCGGCGGACGGGCATAGTTGAGATTGTTTAGGTTCGAATGTAAGGTTTAAAATCAGTATGTTGTAGGACATACGTTCAAATTGATATTTTGTTTTGTTTTGAGGCACCATGTCCATAGTCCATTTACTTCCTATATAAATTGACACATCCTCGATATGAAACGCCGACCTCCCGTGGCGAAGTAGGTCGGTGGTTCTGGGTTCGAATCCCAGGTAAGGCATGAGTTTGAGTGAGGTACTAAGTTAGTTTATAAGCCGTCCCCTGATAAGCCTTCAGGTTTAACACCGGGGGACTTTAATAAGCCCTTTTTAATCCAATCCAAATATAAATAAAACGTACTACCGGGTTGGGTTGTACTTAAAATTTTCTGGTCCACATTTAAAAGGGCGTTTATTTTATCCCACCTGCTTGCGCTTATAATGGTTTCTCATTAGCAATATTCGGTATATACACCAGAATTACGTTAGTGAAGTTATTTTTAAGCCACAGTTTCTCTGTATTACACACCCAGTTTGACGTCGGCGGATACAAGAAAATATAAACTATAGCATTGCCCGTAATATTGAAGGAAAAAAAAATAATTTCCCATTGCCGGTTAAGTTTCAGAACACGAGATAAATTTCTTTTACACAAACATTTTATTTTAAGTAATATATTACGTTTCAATTTATTATATTTTGTCATGAATTTCAGTTAAACATGTTTGAGACAATAATAGACGCGGAGAAAAAATATGAGCGAATTCATAAATATAAACACAGTATCGGTGTACCGGTTAATGCAGTTTTATATTTGTGCAATGGTAGTCTAATACCTTATAAAATGCTGCATTATAAACTTCCGTGCCAGATTGACTTCGTTGATGGTAATTAAGGATGTTGGTGGTCAGAAATGTAAATTTTATCTTGTAGTCCTGACGCAAGAGCTCTGAGTTTTTGTCGTATGGTTTGGAAAATAATCAAGTTTAAATTTGTTATTCATATAGTTTACAAATAACGAGCTCTATTTATTTAATTTATTTGCTGCCTGGCAATGTAAATTTTGGAGATTTATTTTAAAAGTTATATTTAAGCGCAAATAAGTAAAATTTATACTATTGCGGGTTAGCAAATATTAAATGTTATAGTTGGATTCGTTTCTCCGTCTATACCGAGCAAGTCAATTCGCGGGAAAATAACTTTCCTAATTAGTTTGCTTCCAACAATCCGATTAAGAGAGTTCTAGTCTGGCGGCGAAGGAACTCCTCGTCCACTTGCCGGGCATCGTGATAAGTAGCGAATGGCAAAGAAAGTTGAATGGAGAGATCTATAATTGCTGGGGGGAACCGCCGAGGGGGTATTTCGGCCGAGCAATCGAGAGGGTGAAAAATCGACACAAATTGTTGGCGGAGGGCGCTGCGGTCCGAGGGTAGCCTTGGGGGATGATCTTTTGCTCTCAGATTGACCAAAAAATACGGACCGTAAGCCATTCGATGGCGCCGCGAGTTGGAGGGAGTCGCAAGAGGGGAGCAATTTAATACCAACCGACTCTCAGAAGATTTAGATATTGAGAAGAGTGGATTTATGGCGCAGGCGGTATCAGCTTTGCAAGCCCCAAATTGAAGTTCTGCTAGATACGATCATTCCTCACAAACAGCACCCGTCGTATCGAACGATGGAGTAGATAAGAAGCGTCCACAAAGCCGGGACGCATGTTGTACGTTGGGGCAGGCGTGCTTCGCTTCACTAATGCAGGAAGACATTCATATACTAGCTGTGGTGGCCGGGTTGACCATATGAGGTTTCCCGCGTTACGTCACAAAGCCTGTCTGTGGTTAGTTCTCTACGCGCTAACCATTTATTAACGTTCATAACAATACAGGGTGGTCTGAAACTATCGTCGTATTTGTGAACTTTATCCATTTTTATTTTATAGGTAACATTTCTCAATGATACCTATAACGAGAACATAGTAAATTAACATTACAATTTTTATTCATTAAACTGTTTAAAAAATATCTTAAACACAATCGTATCTGTCACTATTACATATAGCAGCGTGTAATCAATTCCGATACTGTTCGAAACTACAGGACCTAAGCCTTACATGTTAATAATTAAAAGATTGTAGCGAAATTTCATATTCTGGTCTTACTCGTATCGTGGAGGTGTGAGTTCATGCAAACAGAAGCATGAGAAAAAAAAACCGTTGGAGGATAACAAAAAAATATGTGCGACACTTTGAAAGACCCATTCTTTTGTGATTTTCATAATATGTGATTGTGAAAATATCAGACTTTTTCCCTAAAGAATCGGAATTCAAACTTACTACAATGCACAAATAAGTGCTCATTTCAAGAGCCTTATCGTTCGTTCAAGAGCCTTATCGTTCGTAAACTTTGTTTGGGACATCTAACTTTCCTGTAAACATGCTAGTTTTATGATTGCTTTGTTGCAAGTTTCTTCAGGAAGTGTCAATTACTTAAAGAGAGTAGTAATAATGAAGTGTAACGTGATACTTTTTCAGTTGATTGTAAGATTACGTTAAGAATATAATAATGAAATAAATACTCAGCTAATCTACATATGTTTTT
This sequence comes from Clitarchus hookeri, assembly GCA_002778355.1. Taxonomy (NCBI): domain Eukaryota; kingdom Metazoa; phylum Arthropoda; class Insecta; order Phasmatodea; family Phasmatidae; genus Clitarchus; species Clitarchus hookeri. The sequence continues at coordinate 18,215 of NQII01003312.1, forward strand.
GGGGGCCGCGGTGGCTGAGCGGTTAGCCTGCTCACCTCCTACCAAGGCGAACCGGGCTCAATCCCCAGCCAGGTCATTCCGGACTTTCGCAAGTAAGAATTTTGACGAACGATGCCGCTGACCGGCAGATTTTCTCGGGGATCTCCCATTTTCCTTCCTCTTGCATTCCGGCGCTGCTCCATTATCTCATTTCACCCTCATCGGCTCTCATTGCCTCGTTGTTAAGAGCCGCTCAAATCTCTCAACTCAACATTCTTATGTTTGCTTCTATCTACATTTTTTTCAGTTAATCAAGAGACTCAATTAAAGTTGCACCATATGCTGTTATTTAATTGTTTTGTACGGATAGGCGCCACACTGAAACTAAACTCATATTTAGTCAAAATTCTAATGCACTGATGATAAATTAATTGAGAATGCCAGCTGCCTGTGGCATATCTACATAACTATGAACCTTCAGGAAAACTTAATATTTGATAGAAAAAGTTACACTCACGGTTAAACAAAATTGCATTCTTCTAGCTATGTATTTATATTGGAACAAATAAGCATTAGTAATAAAACGCTGCGACCTTCAGACTTTAATGGTAGACAAAAATTGCCTTGTTTATTATATAAAAATCGTCATAATTAAATTCTTAAAAGAAAAAAACTGAAGCGTTCGAGGTTAAAATACGAATGCCGACATAGAGCAACATTAAGTTGTCATTTAGCTTAAGGTAATAACACTTATAGTTCAGTTTGATAAACACAGAGTACTTAAGAATACGAAGGTGAAATAGCATTATTCCGCAAACTCCAGCCGCATATGCCAGCAGAATTGTGTTAATTGCCACCAACATGTTGTAACGCTGTTCGCCAATCAGCGTCTGGTCACCTAATAGCCAGCCGCCAGCCTAGCCAATAGGGAACTTTTCACAGCATACAACAGCCAGTCAGGTTCAAGGCCTGTTTCCAGAACCTCGTTCAGCCAATCACAGAATGGGCACACAAACATCAAAGGAACCGTGAAGTTATTTCGGCTCGTTGTACTTACCTGCTCTGTGACATAAGTTGACTCGTGCCCTGCACCGCAAATAAGAATCAGTGGAAAACCACTGACTAGAAGTGAATTTCAACTACTTGAATAAGTGAAAATTGCTCCACATAGAATCGGGGGTATACTCCTTGTTTGTTTCAGTGAAACCATTTCAATGATTGAATAAGTGACAGTCAAATACGTGCGACGAATTTAATATTTTTTCATTGAATTTAAACTAATCATAATGAGAAATAAACATATTTCCGACAGTAACTGTGAATATTGCGCAATTTAAAGTAATTTAAATTTAAAAAAATCTACTGTTACAAGGATTTTAACCCACATATTCCGGCTTCTAGATCGTTACGTCACCAATCGATCAACCAAACCACTGTTGTTTGTAAAGAGGAAAATGTATGCATTTTAATAATTCATCAACCGTAAGTAACTTTTTAATTGTTTACCATTTCTTTTCGTTTTCAGTTAAATTTGTAACACTAGGATCGTTTAAACAAACACTACGTATGAATATACTCAATTCGCCAAATTTTAAATAGTTTAAAGCTTCAAACCGAGCGCTACGATAATTCTGTGAAAACGAATTGAAAGACGTAAAAACAGAAAGAAAGACTCAATGTTGACTTTGCCTCGAAATATGGTATGGTAAAAAGCGGAACTCGCATAAATAAAATAATACATTTGTATTGGTTTTATTAGTTTACGAGTTGTTGTATCATTTTATACACCTTGTTCAACTGTTATTCGGTACACGCTGTTTAACTGAACCATCAGTCAAAAAACAAATCACTGTAAAACAGCGAATGCAATAGTTAATTAACCAGTGGAAAATGTTACGGAATAAAGACGAGAAAAAAACTGTAATTTATTCACTAATTCATGAGTTAAATTAATTGAAGTGACTGCTGGAAAAGTCGGGTGATTTTAACTGATTGAAAAAGTGCAATTAAAATCGATTAAAATTTAAAAGGGTGAGAGTGACGATTGCTAGAGGTCACACAGAATATAAAAAAAATACGAATCGAGTACTTGTAGCACGGATATTCATTAACGGCTAACGTGGTAGTCGTCTCCNTCATGAGTAAAATTAATTGAAGTGACTGCTGGAAAAGTCGGGTGATTTTAACTGATTGAAAAAGTGCAATTAAAATGGATTAAAATTTAAAAGGGTGAGAGTGACGATTGCTAGAGGCCACACAGAATATAAAAAAATACGAATCGAGTACTTGTAGCACGGATATTCATTAACGGCTAACGTGGTAGTCGTCTGCACACAAAGAAGTGAGGGTGACAAGACGTCTGATGCTGTGCGGGGTTCCGGCCTGTAAGATACTCAGCGTCAAAGGAAAGATGGATGTAGACAACTGGTCCCCCGCGCGGTTACACCTATGCCGCTCACGTATGCCGATACCTGTTTCCTTACCTTGGTGGGCTGATGAAAATTCCGGTCCGAGCCGATGTACATCATCATTATAAGAGGAAATATTCATGAACGGCAGCTCACGTGTGACGAAATGACAGGCTGGCGCCAGCGGCCCACCACGAAGCAAGCTATTTGCCAAGCGAGAATTAGCTGCCTTCATTTTCGCCATGTATTACATTGCATTAGCATTTCCCGTTTGGCGACTCCTTGAATCGCCTACCAGTCTGGTGCCAAATAAGCGTTTGTGAAATGCAAATGTTATATGTTGCAAATCTGCAAACACCACCACGATGTGATCGTTGTTCCGGAAGTTAATATCTTGAAACTTTTTATACTCATATGATTTTCCGAAGGTATTTGAGCTATTAAGAGAAGCCCAAATCTCTCTCCAACAACAAAATCAGCATCATTTATCTACGCAACTACGGCCCACAGTTGATAATTATTTATATATATATTTATATGTGCTATTCACTGCNTATATATATATTTATATGTGCTATTCACTGCTTAGTGAGCGCTTTTGAATGCCCTCTCATTTGGGATGATAAAAATTAATATATTTTATTTTAGCCTTAGGCATTTAATTCCGATTACAGTTGGAATATGAACGCTGTGTTTATTACTTACTTGAGAATATTTATTTTAAATGGTGGTTAAAGAATATAAAATGACGAAAAGAAAACAGTAACTATGGCCTCAAACTTGCTCATTTTACCGTTAACAGCCTATATATAGTGTAAGTACATTTATAAAGTGTATATATTGTCAAATTGTTAGCCAGATGGCTACTATAAAAAAATTTTATGTACTTCTGCCATCTGCGTCACATCAAGAATTATAGATTATGTACTTTCACGTCCAAACATTTTATACACCATTTGTAATTGTTTGCACATGAAGGATGTTTGCTGGAACTGTCAGTGCACTACAAAAATACATTCGTCTGGTCTGGCGTAGTATTCGGTACACAGTGTGGATTTAATCTCGTAATTCCTCTTGGGGCGTCAGCAACCTACTAAACCAGAAATGCCAGTAGTGCAAAACCTTTTTTGAGGTGTGTACATATATGACAATACAGAACTCCGTGCGACGCTTAAGTAAGATGAAGAAAATTAATGAATCACACCAGCGAAAAACCAACAAACCACTTCCCTACATGGACATAAGCCAGTCGAAAGTAAGACACCGTGCAGATTAACGGCGATAATGAACTCTACCGAAGAACTTCGGGTACAGATTTGTAAGCAAAAGTTAGTGTTGACAAATATGCGTTTTCTATTCAGACAGATTACTGCTGCTACTCGAACAGCACTTTGAAGAATACTGGCTTTAATCACTAGCTTGTTACAGAAAAAAAACGGAGAGTACTTTATATGGAAAAATGTCCTGTCACTATGATGTGGAACTGCAAAACTTTATAACCAGCGCCAATATCGTTTTCATCGAAATATGCCGTTGAAGGGTATGCCCCTCTTATTTAGCAAGTTTTTTTTTCCGATAGAAACTATAATTGGACTTTGAATAACGGATATTTCATTCTCATGTTGAAATTAGGAAATGGAAGTTTGCCGCGTTTTTATTGTCATTTTATTGTTATTCGTGAATTCAATTTCAAAACAAAGTTTTGCAAGAAATTTCACGTATACATCGCTCACATCAACAGCTAATATAGATTTACTGCAATAAAGAGGGCCAGAGAAAGTGTTGCTAATAAAAGTGTTCTATAAATAAGTCCAAAAATGTCCCGATGGAATTATGTCGACCTGTGTGCCGTTTTTATACATTGAATTTCGCGGGTGTTGAACAAAATATGACTCTCGTTAATGGGCACGATTTAAAATAAACAGAACACAGTAAAACGTTTAATAACAGTGTAACAAAAAATTACTATTGAGTAATTTTTAAACGTTTATGGTGTNTTAGTGAGCGCTTTTGAATGCCCTCTCATTTGGGATGATAAAAATTAATATATTTTATTTTAGCCTTAGGCATTTTATTCCGATTACAGTTGGAATATTAACGCTGTGTTTATTACTTACTTGAGAATATTTATTTTAAATGGTGGTTAAAGAATATAAAATGACGAAAAGAAAATAGTAACTATGGCCTCAAACTTGCTCATTTTACCGTTAACAGCCTATATATAGTGTAAGTACATTTATAAAGTGTATNTGGCCTCAAACTTGCTCATTTTACCGTTAACAGCCTATATATAGTGTAAGTACATTTATAAAGTGTATATATTGTGAAATTGTTAGCCAGATGGCTACTATAAAATTTTTTTATGTACTTCTGCCATCTGCGTCACATCAAGAATTATAGATTATGTACTTTCACGTCCAAACATTTTATACACNTTTTATGTACTTCTGCCATCTGCGTCACATCAAGAATTATAGATTATGTACTTTCACGTCCAAACATTTTATACACCATTTGTAATTGTTTGCACATGAAGGATGTTTGCTGGAACTGTCAGTGCACTACAAAAATACATTCGTCTGGTCTGGCGTAGTATTCGGTACACANATGAAGGATGTTTGCTGGAACTGTCAGTGCACTACAAAAATACATTCGTCTGGTCTGGCGTAGTATTCGGTACACACAGTGTGGATTTCATCTCGTAATTCCTCTTGGGGCGTCAGCAACCTACTAAACCAGAAATGCCAGTGGTGCAAAACCTTTTTTGAGGTGTGTACATATATGACAATACAGAACTCCGTGCGACGCTTAAGTTAGATGAAGAAAATTAATGAATCACACCAGCGAAAAACCAACAAACCACTTCCCTACATGGACATAAGCCAGTCGAAAGTAAGACACCGTGCACATAANTTAAGTTAGATGAAGAAAATTAATGAATCACACCAGCGAAAAACCAACAAACCACTTCCCTACATGGACATAAGCCAGTCGAAAGTAAGACACCGTGCACATTAACGGCGATAATGAACTCTACCGAAGAACTTCGGGTACAGATTTGTAAGCAAAAGTTAGTGTTGACAAATATGCGTTTTCTATTCAGACAGATTACTGCTGCTACTCGAACAGCACTTTGAATACTGGCTTTAATCACTAGCTTGTTACAGAAAAAAAAACGGAGAGTACTTTAGATGGAAAAATGTCCTGTCACTATGATGTGGAACTGCAAAACTTTATAACCAGCGCCAATATCGTTTTCATCGAAATATGTCGTTGAAGGGTATGCCCCTCTTATTTAGTAAGTTTTTTTTTCGATAGAAACTATAATTGGACTTTGAATAACGGATATTTCATTCTCATGTTGAAATTAGGAAATGGAAGTTTGCCGCGTTTTTATTGTCATTTTATTGTTATTCGTGAATTCAATTTCAAAACAAAGTTTTGCAAGAAATTTCACGTATACATCGCTCACATCAACAGCTAATATAGATTTACTGCAATAAAGAGGGCCAGAGAAAGTGTTGCTAATAAAAGTGTTCTATAAATAAGTCCAAAAATGTCCCGATGGAATTATGTCGACCTGTGTGCCGTTTTTATACATTGAATTTCGCGAGTGTTGAACAAAATATGACTCTCGTTAATGGGCACGATTTAAAATAACAGAACACAGTAAAACGTTTAATAACAGTGTAACAAAAAATTACTATTGAGTAATTTTTAAACGTTTATGGTGTNAACAGAACACAGTAAAACGTTTAATAACAGTGTAACAAAAAATTACTATTGAGTAATTTTTAAACGTTTATGGTGTCGCAAAATTAATTATGTTTTAATAATATTAATCATGTTAACCATTTACAGAGGTCTTGACGCTCCCCGNGAGGGAGTTGTCTCGAGAGCTCGTGTGTGAATTATAACTTGTTCAAGGAATAATAAAACTAGATTTTTTTTTGTGTACTCCAATCGCACTGTGTTTACTTCTCATCATTTAACCAGGAAATCTGTTGTCACAGTTAGTGGAAGGAAGTTTTCCACAGCTCTGGGAGTTGTCAGTCTTGCTACTATAATAAAAATATGTTGTTGTTGAAGTGTCAATGTTAACAAAGCCTTAATTGATATGATGTTGCGAAACCAAATGTTGAGCTACGCTAAAAATAACAGGAAGGACAAAATCTTTGTGTAACTCANATTGATATGATGTTGCGAAACCAAATGTTGAGCTACGCTAAAAATAACAGGAAGGACAAAATCTTTGTGTAACTCAGACATTAATGTAATGTCGAGCCAACACCAATTTATGCTGACTTGATATTGTAGAATGGCGGATACCAGTGAGCAGCGATAACCTCGTAAGATGAAATCACTATAATTGAATTTTAGAGCTTAAAATGAGTACTAAATGTTACTAAGATCAGCTTTCAAACCTTGCAAAGCAGATTACGTGTATCAAATATGCATATATTTCTAGAAGATTAAGTATTTGCATATAACGAAATAGTAGTGCTGTTGGTCAGTGTTGTAGAATATCCACAATATGAAACACAGTGAAATATTTTAAGACAGAGAAATTGGTACGAGGTTGGGTTTCATGACGCATACGTCGTCATTTTGCATACAAGGCGTGAGTTCGATTCACTCCCAAGCTTTGGTTCAGATTATATATATATATTTGGCATAATAATGGTACTTAATTAATTTAACATCGGAATGTTGTTTTTAAAAAAAGGAGACACATGTAAAGTTTTAACACAAGTGTTAACATCAGCTCAACACAAAATTTGTTTCACCGCAACATACACACCACCATAATGTTGACAGTATTGTAAGAAGGTAATATTGTTACGAAAGTACAAAAGATTACATTTCCATTATTAGCATTACAGTATATTTCCTTAGTAGGAACATTGGTTACTGGCGGCTTACAAATAACAAAAATTACTGTACTTGTAACATTATTACTGTTGGCTCAAAATTAGTCTTTTATATGTGAAGTCAGCTCCCCTATTTCATGGTAAATTAATTTTTACAGAGACAATATACTCACCTTGGTGGACCACATTTAGTCACATTGTTCACAAGAAAATCGCTGACAAGTAAAGAATGGCTATTGAGAGCCTTGAAATCGGGCAACACTGTCCAAACGCACGCCTCAAGGGAAAGAAAGCTGGAAGCTGGGTGGCTAAGCTATAATTGAAATATTAAGGTCAGAGCGAAGCTAAGCATAGGTGATTTATGTCGATAAAACTGCTGACTGTAAATCCATATTGCGTAAACTTTGTTGTTTTCATAAGTTGCAGACATGCAACTCATTATGGCGACAGATGGAATACACACTGCCCTTAAATATGCGTGTGTGATTTTCTTGCAGCTAACATATCTGAAGGTAACCAGCTTAGTTAAAATTTACATACGTAGAGAACTTGTTGGAATGTTGTAATAAAACATTAACTGTTTAGGCACAATGCGCTTACCACAACATTTAGCGTGGCAGCATTGTTGTTATTATTATTTTTTTGTGATATCTGGCAGGAGTTTACTTATGAACAATTTTTTCGATTCACTATGCATTCAAACATGAAACCGGCATTCAGACTACTCATTTTTTTTGTGTACTGAAATTAAAACTATTCTTGAAAGCACATTTAGAGTGATATACAACTCACTTATGAGTAGTGTGCTTATGGTGACTTTGGCAAAGGATTTCAGGAGTAGGAGTCAAGAGCCATCCACCGTCTTGGATGACATAAAAGGTGCGGCCGGTGGCCTTGACCATATCTCCCCTCCCTCCTCTTCGAAACCAACTCTCGGCCGGCCATTCCAGCGACCCGTAACAGTACAAACTATTTTAATAAAATTAATATATTATACAAAAACTTCATGAATAAACATTTATTAAAAACATCGATCTTTTATAAGTATGTGAATTTCCTAGAAAAAAAAATTAGTTTGCATACACTTAAGAGCCAAAAAAGCTGGTACACCTACCTAATATCACGTAGGGGCCCCGAGAGCACGCAGAAGTGCCGCAAGACGACGTGGCATGGACTCGACTAATGTCTGAAGGTACGCAGGAGGCAATTTACACCATGAATCATGCAGGCAGCCCACAAATCCATAGGAATGCGAGGCGGTGAAGATCTCTTCTAAACAGCACGTTGCAAGGCATCCCAGATATGCTGAATAATGTTCATGTCTGTTGATTTAGGTAGCCAATGGAAGTGTCTAAAGTCAGAAGAGTGTTCCTGGAACCACTAGGTAGCAACTCTCGACGTGTAGGGTGTCGCATTGTCTTGCTGGAATTGTCCACGTCCGTCGGAATGCACAATAGACATGAATGGGTGCAGGTAATCGGACACGATGCTTACGTATTTGTCACCGGTCAGAGTCGTATCTATACGTATCAGTAGTCCCATTTCACGCCAACTGCACACGCCCCATGTCATGACAGAACCTCCACCAGCTTGAACAGTCCCCTGTTGACATGTAGGGTATATGGATTAATGAGGATGTCTCCATACCCGTACACGTCCATCCACCCGATACAATTTGAAACGAGACTCGTCAGACCATGCAACGTGTTTCCAGTCATCAACAGTCCAATGGTGGTGTTGGCGGGCCCAGGCGAGGCGTAAAGTTTTGTGACGTGCAGTCAACAACGGTAAACGAGTGGGCCTTCGGCTCCGAAAGCCCATATCAATGATGGTCCGTTGAATAGTTCGCTTGCTGGCACTTGTTGATGCCCGAGCATTGAAATCTGCACCAATGTGAGAAAGGGTTGCACGTCTGTCACGTTTAATGATTCAAGTCAGTCGTCAGTCGTCGTTTCTCCCGTTCGTTCACGATCTTTTTCCGGCCGCAGCGAGGTCAAAGATTTGATGTTTTACCGGATTCCCGATATTCACGGCACACTTGTGAAATGGTCGTACGCGAAAATCTAAATTTTATCGCTACCTCAGAGATGCTATGTCCAATCTCTCGTACGCCGACTATAACACCACGTTCAAACTCACTTAAATGTTGATAACCTACCATTGTAGCAGCAGTAACCGATCTTGCAACTTTGCCGCCGCCGAACCCTCATATGCCACGGAATGGCCTTGGTGTCGTGAGACCGGGAGACTAGACTCCCANGAATATCCACAATATGAAACACAGTGAAATATTTTAAGACAGAGAAATTGGTACGAGGTTGGGTTTCATGACGCAGACGTCGTCGTTTTGCATACAAGGCGTGAGTTCGATTCACTCACAAGCTTTGGTTCAGATTATATNGATTCACTCCCAAGCTTTGGTTCAGATTATATATATATATTTGGCATAATAATGGTACTTAATTAATTTAACATCGGAATGTTGTTTTTAAAAAAAGGAGACACATGAAAAGTTTTAACACAAGTGTTAACATCAGCTCAACCCAAAATTTGTTTCACCGCAATATACACACCACCATAATGTTGACAGTATTGTAAGAAGGTAATATTGTTACGAAAGTACAAAAGATTACATTTCCATAATTAGCATTACAGTATATTTCCTTAGTAGGAACATTGGTTACTGGCGGCTTACAAATAACAAAAATTACTGTACTTGTAACATTATTACTGTTGGCTCAAAATTAGTCTTTTATATGTGAAGTCAGCTCCCCTATTTCATGGTAAATTAATTTTTACAGAGACAATATACTCACCTTGGTGGACCACATTTAGTCACATTGTTCACAAGAAAATCGCTGACAAGTAAAGAATGGCTATTGAGAGCCTTGAAATCGGGCAACACTGTCCAAACGCACGCCTCAAGGGAAAGAAAGCTGGAAGCTGGGTGGCTAAGCTATAATTGAAATATTAAGGTCAGAGCGAAGCTAAGCATAGGTGATTTATGTCGATAAAACTGCTGACTGTAAATCCATATTGCGTAAACTTTGTTGTTTTCATAAGTTGCAGACATGCAACTCATTATGGCGACAGATGGAATACACACTGCCCTTAAATATGCGTGTGTGATTTTCTTGCAGCTAACATATCTGAAGGTGACCAGCTTAGTTAAAATTTACATACGTAGAGAACTTGTTGGAATGTTGTAATAACACATTAACTGTTTAGGCACAATGCACTTACCACAACATTTAGCGTGGCAGCATTGTTATTATTATTATTTTTTTGTGATATCTGGCAGGAGTTTACTTATGAACAATTTTTTCGATTCACTATGCATTCAAACATGAAACCGGCATTCAGACTACTCATTTTTTTTGTGTACTGAAATTAAAACTATTCTTGAAAGCACATTTAGAGTGATATACAACTCACTTATGAGTAGTGTGCTTATGGTGACTTTGGCAAAGGATTTCAGGAGTAGGAGTCAAGAGCCATCCACCGTCTTGGATGACATAAAAGGCGCGGCCGGTGGCCTTGACCATATCTCCCCAACCTCCTCTTCGAAACCAACTCTCGGCCGGCCATTCCAGCGACCCGTAACAGTACAAACTATTTTAATAAGATTAATATATTATACAAAAACTTCATGAATAAACATTTATTAAAAAAATCGATCTTTTATAAGTATGTGAATTTCCTAGGAAAAAAAATTAGTTTGCATACACTTAAGAGCCAAAAAAGCTGGTACACCTACCTAATAACACGTAGGGGCCCCGAGAGCACGCAGAAGTGCCGCAAGACGACGTGGCATGGACTCGACTAATGTCTGAATGTACGCAGGAGGCAATTTACACCATAAATCATGCAGGCAGCCCACAAATCCATAGGAATGCGAGGCGGTGAAGATCTCTTCTAAACAGCACGTTGCAAGGCATCCCAGATATGCTGAATAATGTTCATGTCTGTTGATTTAGGTAGCCAATGGAAGTTTCTAAAGGCAGAAGAGTGTTCCTGGAACCACTAGGTAGCAACTCTCGACGTGTAGGGTGTCGCAATGTCTTGCTGGAAGTGTCCACGTCCGTCGGAATGCACAATAGACATGAATGGGTGCAGGTAATCGGGCACGATGCTTACGTATTTGTCACCTGTCAGAGTCGTATATATATACGTATCAGTAGTCCCATTTCACGCCAACTGCACACGCCCCATGTCATGACAGAACCTCCACCAGCTTGAACAGTCCCCTGTTGACATGTAGGGTATATGGATTAATGAGGATGTCTCCATACCCGTACACGTCCATCCACCCGATACAATTTGAAACGAGACTCGTCAGACCATGCAACGTGTTTCCAGTCATCAACAGTCCAATGGTGGTGTTGGCGGGCCCAGGCGAGGCGTAAAGTTT
>NQII01003312.1:30944-86686 GCA_002778355.1 Clitarchus hookeri
GCAACTTTGCCGCCGCCGAACCCTCATATGCCACGGAATGGCCTTGGTGTCGTGAGACCGGGAGACTAGACTCCCATAACTCACAGGATATTTGTCAAACAAATACACCCCGACACATATCCAAATCATTTGGTCGGCGGCGGGGAGCCGTGTTTATGTGGGTTGCTGGGCACTGGATCCGTATGTAGGCTGTTAAATTGTGCTGCCTACTTTAAGTAAATTAACGTGTTCGTGGATTTCGACTGGGGAGTGAAGCTCCGCCTCCAGCATCTCGGCTGGAGTGATTGTTGTGTCGTGTAGTACGTCTAGCATGTTGAAGCGATGTTTGCAAGTGTGCTAGTTAATTTCGAATATATTGTGCNCGGCTGGAGTGATTGTTGTGTCGTGTAGTACGTCTAGCATGTTGAAGCGATGTTTGCAAGTGTGCTAGTTAATTTCGAATATATTGTGCCGGTGAGTCCCTAGTCTCCCGATGTGTCCTATACAGGTCTCCATCGGGGTACGAGTTCTCGTTTCCGCGTTTGTGACATTGAGGTGAGAAATACCAGTGTTCGTAATTTGCAGTTGGAGAGGATACTGGTACCAGAGGCTATACAGACTCCTGTATCAGTGGAGCCCCCCCTTCCTGAGGTCCAAGTTTTTTTTTTCCTGACCTGAAACAAACTATCAAGTCGGTGCGTTAATTGGAGTANCCCCCCCTTCCTGAGGTCCAAGTTTTTTTTTTCCTGACCTGAAACAAACTATCAAGTCGGTGCGTTAATTGGAGTATATACTTTTGTATTTTGTGTTTTTGTTTTATTAATAATATTTTAATAAAAATATTTTCATAAAATGTTTTTTATATACATTTTTTTTTATTAATGTTTGTAGCTTATCCTTAATATATATTAGCAGTGTTATATATACAATGATAATGATTCGGTTAAGTCCCCCATGATCACTTTTTCCTGGACCAGTGCATGTGCCCACTAGGCTTGGCTCTCGAGTGGTAGCTGGGGCAGACTTCCTTGCCCGAGAACCCACACAGTTGGCCCCTGGATCGGCGCGCCTTTGTGATTTTAATGTGTGTGTCAATGTGAATTTACTGTGTACTTCGATGCGTGTATTTGGTTGTGCACAGCTTTGCCACAGCTTTGCCGCAGTCGTCATGCGCACTCTACGTCTGCTTCTCTTCCGCGAGGCCGTCTGCTCGACGAATGCGCCGAACTGGTGGTCCTGGGCCGTGCGATAGCTCTAACAAGAACTATCCGCACTGGGTAACTTTCATTGCACGAGTAGATCTAAAAAGATCTACTCGGCGCTGCCGCTGACTTGAAGATCTGCCGGTTGCTCTTCTCGTAGGTAGCAACTTTGCCAGCCGCGTGTTTTCTTATATATGCGCTGCCGCTGACTTGAAGATCTGCCGGTTGCTCTTCTCGTAGGTAGCAACTTTGCCAGCCGCGTGTTTTCTTATATATGCGCTGCCGCTGACTTGAAGATCTGCCGGTTGCTCTTCTCGTAGGTAGCAACTTTGCCAGCCGCGTGTTTTCTTATATAGGCGCTGCCGACCGCTTCGTGTTACTCTGATTGTTTCCATACCTCTGTTATTTGCATACGCACGTTTATACCAGCTTTTTTTGGTCTCCAGTGAATAACGCGATATTGCATTCCCGGTAGGACCCTGTATAAAATATGCTAATATTAAAATATTTTTTTAAAAATGAAAATAAGTGGTATTCAGCTTTCGGTTTTATTAAACTGAATTAAAAAATTACAAAACCGCCTATTTGGTTCGCTTGTCATAAGAGGCCTTCATCTAGGTGCCCCTGTGGTGAAAGAAAGGGGTCGACCTCCAAAGCCAAGTGCACGTGCGAAATTTTCATTCCGTGCGAATAAACCAGGAATAATCCGGTTATAACCGACCACATCCATAGTCAGGGCAGCAGGTGTTCACCATGGCTTTTGCTGAGGAGGAGGGGGCGGATGGGAAATGGTCGGGGGAGTGAGGAGGATGACGTGGCAGGGAAATGGTCCAGCGCGATATATGGCGTTAACCCATCATAGCTCTGCTGAAGACTGATCTTGATCTAGCCAAATCATTGATGAGGGCCGAACAGTATATGAGGCATAGCATCCACGGTTTGCCATCTTTCTGTGTCGATAGAAGCATCAGTGCTGCCCGGCCACTGAGGCCTTGTGTGGTTTTATCATTAAGGCAGGTGGGGGCATACGAGTGTAGTACGCTGGCTACGACTAGGGGAAGGGTGGGTGTTGGCAGAAGGGCACAGTGCTGAGTGCATGTAATGATAACTGCTGCTGCGCGACCTTGGACACCATGCATACTTGCATATCATAATGTAGTGTGTAAAAAAAAACTAATGAAATTTGGTTTATTTACATGCACGTGCATGCCGAAGGGAACAGTAGTCACTTACCAATGAGCGACAGGAATTTACTTTTCTCGGTAAATCAAAATTCGCCAGCGATAATATGTAATAATTGTGAAAAAACTTCCATTATCGCACTCCATATGTGAGAATACCGTATACAATTTATAAGGACAGTCTACTATCAAAAACTACACACAATATCACATTGTAACTGGCATAAAACACAGCTTAAGAAATAATTTGCGGTTTATAATCAGCATAATCTAAATTGTTTTCCTAGTTGTGTCGTGAAAATGGAGTAGATTTGTTCACATATTTCAACAAGCTAAACGTGTTTCGTTTGTATATGCAGTTTTGAAAACATTTATCTCATAGACAGGGAAGGCATTGCCAGGAAACAGAAAAAAAAAAAAAATTACAGTATAGGCAGCAACAATTTTTTTCCATGGCACTCCAGTTGGTTGGCACAAAATATGTATTATAAGAAAGTTTAATAACACATCACATTCAGACGCGAGATTCCATTCAACTACAGGTATTAAAGTTCATTCAATTAATCCATGTCGGTTGTAGGCGGTCCTTAGCGTAAGGAATTCGTGCAGAATGCACCAGGCACCTACACACAGCTGCTCACTACTGAAGCGACATTTATAACTTGCCGGCCTGTGCCGGCTAGGGGGACGGGCAGGAATGTGTTCGAGCGAAATGAAGGTGGGGCAAGGTCTACATTATCAACTGCAGACGTGCCAGCCCAAGGTTTTGCAGCAGCTGCGTCTTCTGAGCTTTCCCGTGCAAATGATCTTTATTACAGCCAGATAACTGTTCCCACAAGGTGCGTGTCTCTGCAAAACAAATTCAAACTAACTTGTGCAGGAAACGAAAGGTTATAATACGTGCACATGTGTACTCACACGCACATACACGTGTGAATAAAGCTCGTAGCTCTGTACACACAGCGACATGGGTTCGACATTGTAGACACATGTGCACTCACATAATATATTTTAAAGATAGACTTACAATATTCGCCGACCGTTTGATTGCCGTAGGGTAGGTAGCCGCGAAAACGATTTCTGTGGCTACGTAATTTATTATAATTACAGTTTTTCATCACTCTTTGCCAGATAGTGCATTTGTGTGCAGACATGTGTCGCGTGGTATCTGTGATGCATTTATATTTTTCAGACCCCACCCCCCACAATCCAAAATACTTATATGTTATATCATATTCTACAGGTTGCTATCAAAACCGCTCACAAATGCAATCCTAATGTTAAACATTAATATGAGGGATCGTTGAGAGACTAAAAATAATCAGTCAATAGTTTCTCAATAACGAAATACTTGAAAAGGAAGATTAACTGTGTTTAAAATTAAATACTATTCTTATTTCATTTCTGCGTGCCTATCCTGTAACACAAGTCCCATATAAATTTAGTAATTGGTTAATAAAAAAGAAAATATAGTCATTATAACACCATTAAAGTTTCGTAGGCAACAAAAATTATTTTAAAAATATTTCTTCCGCTTGATTGTACACGTAATGTTTGCATTACTGCAGAACAAAGTATTTCATAATTTGTATACAGAATACAGTGAAAAAGTTGTAGGGAACGCACTGCTCTCAAAAATATGTTCCAGGAATGCAGTATTGTAGTAGAAAAAATATTCATTGTTTGCAAAAATTTAGAAAGAGGGAAAAACAATACTATAGTTCGTGTGCTAACAGGAACTGTATATTAATCGAGCAGGATACCATAAAAATTATTTTCACGAAAGCTGAGTGTTTCATTACAATGATAATGCATAATCGCTATTATCCCGCGGTGGCTAGACATGGTGGAAGTCACCGTACAACCTGCATCATATTATTTTTATTGATACTCTTGATCAGTCCCGTACAGTAGCCCTTGGTAGCTACAACTTGACTCCCCTCCACAGCATACAGGGACACGATACCCGGCAATAGTCCGTCGTGTATACATATTTGTCTGGGCTTGAGCATTATTCTGGGAGATCTTATTTTCTATACCGATTTATTTCACATTCACATTTTGTTAAGTACATAACGTTATTTCATTGCTATGTCACATGTCATTCACTTCCAAAATTTCTTTGGTGACTGCTAACATATAGTATTTACTGATAATATTTAAATTTTTTAGTTTAATGTTTTAAAAATGTAATAAAACAAAACACGTTTTTTAAAAATGTATTTAAAATGGCACTAGAAAACACATGCCCATGAATAAACGTGTATATAATTATATATCGCCCTCTTCCATGGTGAGTTCACCTCTCAATGTCTGCTTCAGCGACCCAGGAATTGTAAGGGACAGGGAAACACCACCACTTGCCGTACGCTCTTACCTTAAGTCGTTTCAGCAACTTCTCGGCCAATTACATGTCTGGATACCACGTAGGCTTGATCTCCTTGGTGTAGAAACAACCATGGATGGGTATGTTGTTCAGATCTTCGAGATAGTAGGTCCTCGGAGCGTAGTTGCATATACTTCGCACACGAAACAGTTCAGGACTCAAATTCATGGTGAACACTTTCTCGAATATGACTTTCTGTTTTGAGATGCGCATCAGGTCACTGATGTTGCCATTATGGTTGCATGGGGCCTTTCTCTTCGGAACGGCATACACAGTCCGAAACAGGAAGTCGTCCTTGATGTCTTCGGGTTTCATGCGTGTGGTAGAATGAATGGTATAATTATACTTGCGGACGAGTTTTGGCAGTAGCTCAAGCCACTTGTAGTTTCCATTTCCAGTGGAATGTCTCCATAAATTTAGTTTTCAGAGTCCATTGAAAACACTCGACGATACTCGCATTGAGTCCAGAGTACATGCAATAGTGATTTACGCCATAACTTTTCATCAGTGCGTGGAAAGTAGCATTAAAATTTTCTTCACTATCATCGGTGTGGAAATTTTTTGGTAAGTGTTCTTTGCTCGACACATCCACCATAACCTCTGTGACATCACATGCCTTCTTCGACTTGACAGGCCTGGCCCAGGCAAATTTGATATATACATCGATGACAGTCAACATTTATTTGTTGCCCTTGATGACTCGAGCATACTGTATTATCTCGACGAGGTCGGCTTGAAATAAGTCGTCCAATTCACAAATCACGACCATGCGACGATGGCACTTGCGTCTGGCGACCACATGTAGTTTTTTGGGTGATTCCCAATCGACTCATAATATGTAGCCTCCCTCCTTCAGTTCTTCGATTATGGATATCATCTCATTGGAGTGCGAGTAATTCACAACCCTTTGTGAAGCGACCAGAAGTGGTATTCTATCCACCAGTTCATTCGGGTCATCCCAAAACACGTAGTCGATGTTCTTGTCAAGTCTATCTTCTTCACATCGTCCACACTTTTCAGTTCTAGGCCACTGAAGAGGTCTGCGAGAAAATCGATTTTTTAAAATTTTTGTCCTTATAAGCACCGGTCTTGGGATTGTTATCTCGGTAATGTGAGCGTCTGAGTTCGGGAAACATCTTGGACCCCAGCAGGTAGGATTCTATAAACTGCCTGAGCTCATTGCGAAATAGAAGTTTGTAAAGCCCGGGTGTTCCATGCATTTTTTAATCGCCTACTTGGATTATCCCACCTGGTAAAAATCCTATTTGAATAGCTCCGAGGAACCATTTGTCTTTATGCTTGTATACACGGTAGTTCATATCATTATTAAGAGACATGTAAGATCGTAGGGACAATCAAATTAGAGCATTTGATTTCAGGACTTTCTTCTGTACCTTTTTCTTGTGTGTAAAATCCACATTCGATCCATCATCCCGATCCGTTTGTACATTATCACATTTCTTTTTCTTCATAGGCTCAGCAGTATCGTCGACCTCGGTCTTCACGACAATGGGTGCTCTATCGTTCTCCCTGAGTACATCGAAGCATCGAGTAATGGGATTAAAGATTTCTTCATTTATAAGGTCTCGCGAAAGTCTGGCTTTCTTGGCGAGCAAATACTTCGAGCGAACCGACTGTATCACTCGATGCAGGTCGCTAGCAATGTCCGACAATGTAATGAATACAAATTGTTACTGTTGCTCTCTTTTATAGGTTTAGTCTTGATTCTCCGGCAAACTATTTTCTATCCTTTCCAGGCATTCGCTGAAGATATCCAATATGTCCCTGCTATGGTATTTCATATGCGCTTTTGTGGTGAGGCGGGAAATCAAGGTAGCGAATGTATGCTCAATGTAATGATTCAGCATTTTTAGGTTGTCATTATTTGTGCCGATGCTACATTCATTCTGTCAGTAAATTGCCTTTGAATTATTGTTATGGACTCGTCCATTGCCATCGAATCACGAACGATTTCCGTCTTCACACGATCCACCTTCGCAAGGAGCTTGGACAAGTAAGTGCGAAAGAATTTGCTCAGATCAGCCAACACAACTCGTCATTCCAAGATGAAGCCTTACTGTTTTCGAGGACGAAATGTTTATTAGCAGCATCTTCGGATCGTCCGGGTTCGCCAAAATTTTGAATTATTCTTCTACTAGCATTACAAGTTCCATCGTTTCTAGGTACATGACAACTTCCATCTTCGTTTTGCGAAACAGCAGCTTGAGCCTACTCTGCCTGAATTTCGATATGATGTCACTTATTCCCCACGGTCGACGATGAACTGATCGAATCTACAGCGGTACTTGCCGACATATAGACGCCATTTTTTTACGATCACCAAAACTCTTTACTTGTCTTTCCAGTACAAGGAGCCCAGACTCTTGAAATCCGATAAACTTATTTCCGTATTGACATAGTCATCATACACATGTTGCAAATTCATATCGTACATGCGAAACAGCACCACCCCATTAGCATTATTGCGAAACAGTTGTTTGTGTTTGCTCGAATAAGTCTTGCCGAAGTACACACAGTCTAGGTTCGCCTGCCATCCAATGCTTAAGTACACCTGGATGCAAGTCTGTTTCCCGCATGCCACATTATCAAATATAAACACTAAGTTTGGCAGTACTTCGGTCGGTGGCACTACACCTTCGTTATAAATGCAATGGAAATAACCTACACCATATATGCGGCTTGCAGTACCTGTGCCAGTCGCTGGTTTATGTTTGTTGGAGCGATTTGGAGTATAGGTCCACATTCTCGAATATAGGGCCATTCTCTTCTTACAGCAGGCTCAGTAGGACACATGTTTTCCCTTATTTTGAAGAACCAAATATCATGCACATCATTGTATTCGGAAACACTCTTCCATGTCATGATTCGAGGGGGATAGCTTCATCTTCAGTAGTAATGTGTATGGGTAGAGTTACATCTTGCTTGACAATATGTATATTACCACTACTATTTTGCGGTGCTAACTGCTGTGTGTGCAGTGCTAACTGTGGTGGATGCAGTGCTAACTGAGGTGCTGATTGCAGTTGCAGAAAACAAGTGTTACAAGTTTTAAATGTATCTTCAAAATATCATTAAGAGTAAACTGCCTCTGGCAGAGGTTCATTGAAATTTCATACTTGAAAGTTTAATTCTTCATGTAGTTGCTTCATGTCGATGCACACTGTGCAAATATGTAAATACTCTACCATAGAAGTGACAAAGGGGATGGTTCATTAGCACTTTATGTCCGTTCTGTTCCAATACTACAATGATACTAAAACAAAAATGTATAAAAGGAGTCCATTTATAAGTTGTTATTTCAGTTTACTGTGACATCTCGAAGAGGTAACACCATAGCTGGAAGCGGAATCGTCAATGGGCTTATCAACAGGTTCTGCAGACTGGGAACGAAGAGAGCTATGAGGCTGGCAGGCAGCGACACAAACATCAATGTACTAGACGAAGCATGCAAGCATCACGACATTGCTTTTTCCCAGAAGAAGGATCTACAAGCTCGGCACCAGGCAGACAAGATAATTGCACAGAAGGCCAACGAGATAAAAAAATCTTCAAACACAGGGCTAGGAGAAAAATAGCAGCGTGGGGCATTTCCATTGACATGAAGGCTAAGGTGAAGATGGGCTTGGGGGCTAAAAGCCATCGGAAAACACAAGTGAAGCTAAAAGTGTCGTAAAAGTGAATAAAAGTATGCAAGACCAATAAAACATATACTGGTGGATTCCTACCACTACTTTTGCTAAACTAGGGAGCCTCGGAGGACTAATCGGAGACACGAGCAGTATAGTCCGAGCCGTCAACACAGCTTCGAACGACCCGGAGCAGTTGATGAAGGCCCAAAGGCACACTGCAAATATGCAAACTATCGCCATGGAAAAAATGGCCAAGGCCTCTAGNAGCAGTTGATGAAGGCCCAAAGGCACACTGCAAATATGCAAACTATCGCCATGGAAAAAATGGCCAAGGCCTCTAGCTAAGGCCATATACAGTGAAAGGAGGACATGGTGAAAATCGATGCAGCAGGAAGACAGGATAAGGAAATCTCTACCAGAATGGCTGTTCAATAATGTGGATTTGGAACTGTTTGCATGCAAATTAATGATACTTAATTTTCGCGGAGTGTTCATGCGAGATTCTTTGCCCCCTAAACCGAAATGTGATGAATGTGCCATAATCAATCTGGACACGACAGCCAGGCCCAGTACATAATGGGTAACTTATGTGAAACGTGGAAAACATGCTGACTACTATGACAGTTTCTGTAATTTGAGTCCTACACCCGAGCTGCTCCGGTACCTGAAAAATGGCAAACTGACTTACAACACGAGATGGAGCAGATGCAAACATGTGGGACTGTGTTCACTAGTCACTTAGATTCCTTGTTCGTTCGTACAAGTAATTGAATAAATTGGCTATACATGGACCCGAAATCATCAGTCATGTCAATAATGCGTACCTTCACAGGTCGTTGCTCCGAGCTGTGTGCTTTACACTTTCCTCCTCTCGATCTGGAAGGGGAATGGTGCATAGGTTTGTTCGATTTTCAAACCTACAATGCGATACCGAATATCGATGAAAATACTGCAAGATGTATCCTGTGAAAAGCGGTAATTTTACCCAAGAGGTAACATTGCTAGTTGCTTCTTACAAATCAGATGACATTGCAAGGTAAAACGAAGATTTGTTGTCTCCCTACATATAATTCGTACTACATGGAAATACCAATACTGTGCAGAGTGTCATCAGATGCAGCGAAGATATCTACTTTACGAAATGAGATACCGTAGGAATGATGCTAGTGCCCGAGCCGTGCATATACAAAACTGGCAAAATCCACTAATCATCGGGACCTGTAAACATCTTCCCTGTTGATTTGGGGCGAATAAACTGCAATTTGGCAAGTGGTAGACCGAGCAATACACTGCACTTGTTTTCGCCTATGGTCCATCAAGGTTTTAAACTGGCCGTGGCACCACAAAGCATAATTTATGTTCCACTCGTCGCGAAGGGAGCACATGATGTCGTAGTGATGATTGTTGGCCTGCGCAGAGAGTTGTTGAGCTTTTGAAACGAATAAATCACACTATGCTCGCATATCAGGAGGTTGGAATAAGTTTTACGGCGACCTGAAGCAATAAAACAAAGCTGCACATAAAACCAGCAATCAGTATGCTGCAGATCATTAAGGTGTTAACCAATGCGAAAGCTATTTTACCTCACACTCTTGGCTTCGAGGACGATCACAATAGAGGATTACATAAATGTTGACGAGCCAGTCATTTTTGAAGACAGCATCACGGAAGTGGAACTTCATGCATACCAGACATTCCTGACCAGACCATATACATTATCATCGGAAGTTCGGATAACAGTCCAGCACAAATATATCTGCACTGTTCCATGTCACCATGTCAGTCACTCCTGCGATTAAGGGGAACACTGACGAAAGAAGATGGAGACAACCTGACATCGACGAAAATAATGAGCAATGGTATTGTCCATCTTATCGATCGAATCATGTATTTGCTCAATGGTGTCGAGGTGGACCAGACGAGATATGTCGGCATAATAAGAGCAATAAAAATTTACATCTCGCTCATGCCCGATGAGCTGTCTGTGGCCAAGATTGTAGGCTAGGTGATAGAAGATGACTACACTGTTCCTAGATACCAAGAAAGGAAACGAGGTTTGCATTCCACTAGCGATTTTACTGGGNGATAGAAGATGACTACACTGTTCCTAGATACCAAGAAAGGAAACGAGGTTTGCATTCCACTAGCGATTTTACTGGGATTCGCCGAAGACTACAAACAAAATATCATCGATTCGAAGTTGTACCTGGTACTGCTCATAGCCAATATGCACGCAGATGCCATTGTGGATATGGGATAAAACTTGAAGACCATCGAACTGATGCTACAGTCTATCGAATTGATGCTGCCTCACATTCAGCTGAGTACTTCTGAACGCATCAAGATGCTGAAGAATTTGGAAGATGGCAAAACCATCGATGTGGCTTTCAGGTAATGGATTCTCGTGACCTACTCTGGATTGCCCGCAAGCCAGCGCATCAACTGGATTGTGAAATTCAGCTTTGCCACTGAGAAACCAAGGTTAATCATTGTTGGGCTACACACTGGAAGATAGCACAATGTGAGAGTGAGCTGTTGGCAGTTCGACACTGGTAAAATTCAAAATGTGAAATTNTACACACTGGAAGATAGCACAATGTGAGAGTGAGCTGTTGGCAGTTCGACACTGGTAAAATTCAAAATGTGAAATTATATCTGAATAGTGAGAACTATCCATGCGTGGACATGAACATGAAATTGGAAAATCGACAATACCTGCTGGCATATAAAATGTACGCTCAATTCCAAAAAGCTTATTATGGGCACCCCAATCCCTGATACTGAGCACAGATACCTTCAAGAGTTTGGCCCTTCTCATGGTGCTCGACATGAGTAAACAGAACGAGTGTATCAGTTCGAATGTGATTGGTTGCAGGAGCGAATTCACTACACATGCAAATATACCCCATCACACGTATGCTTCCTGCCTGTTACTTCACGACCGACTANCAGGAGCGAATTCACTACACATGCAAATATACCCCATCACACGTATGCTTCCTGCCTGTTACTTCACGACCGACTAGCATTGTACAATTGTCGCGACAAAGTCGTCCTGGTACTTTCGTGAATCTGCAGAAGGTATAAATATGATGGACCATAGGCGATATCTGCATAGATGATTTCGAGCATAGATAGCAGCAGGATGGACTGTATTATGCAAGGCTTCCAGAACCAGAGCGGCTATGTGCTCAAGGAGATCGCAGTGTCCTACGACGACGATAGCAAGATGCGCACATGCTCCTTCCAACTCCCTTATTCGTTGAAACTGTTGGACGAGAAAAGCAAGATGACGAACGACTAGCTGACCAAGTTCCATCATGAACTGGAGTGGGACGAAGGCAAGATTCCATACCATCAGGTTGGAAACGTGCTGTGCGACGTGCTGATGCAGTATCCACAAGTACAAGTTTACGTGGTACGGCCTGAGCAGAAAAATCGGCTGTGTAAAAATTAAGTTGAAATCGTCGATGTGCAGTTCAAGTTTGGCTGTCTTTCGCTGAACAAGCTGGCGAAACTTTACTACGACCAGCAGCAGCACATCAGCGATAGATCAGAACCTGGCTGGACACATGTGTGGAGGAAAGCACAGCTGCACCGGAAATAATGTGCCTCGTCCTTCTACTATGAATCGATGAGTTACAACTAGACTAGAAGTCACCCCAATGGTGATTCCGAAGAATAATTGGAAAATTAATGAACAGAGAATGAATACATTTTTATGTTATAGAATTTATGTATATATATTGAAAATAATTTTTTTGTGTGTTAAACCGTTCAAATGTTGTTTTTCCTAACTCACTAGACTATAATATTTTTCTTAAAAAAACATTTTAAAAAAATCCACATAGTTCTAATTTATGTGTTGGGGTAATAATGACGTAGATTGAATTCACACAGATAGAAATGAGAATATACGTTCTCGTTCATATAACGCACATTCTACAAAATCTACCTTCTCTTATATAAAAATATCTAAAAAAAAATTACTTATGTTAAAAATAAAATGGAAATTTTATATCGCAATATACGTACTTTGCATGTATGGACCTCGTCGCCAATCGGTACAATTCAATAGCACTATTCCCAACAGCAAATTACACTGAAGAGCCAAAAAAAACTGGTATAGGCGTGCGTATGCAAGCAAATAACAAAGGTATGGAACCAATCAGAGTAATGCGATGCGGTCGGCAGCTAGATCGTTTATTGCTGCTACAATGGCAGGTTATAAAGATTTAAGCGCGTTTGAACATGGTGTTATAGTTGGCGCACGAAATATGGGACATAGCATCTCCGAGGTAGCGATTACATTTGGATGTTCGTGTACGACCATTTCACGACTGTACCGTGAATATCGGGACATTGCTGAGGCCGGAAAAAGATCGTCAAAGAACGGTACAAACTATGTCTGACGAGAATCATTAAACATGACAGATGTGCAACCCTTTCTCAAATTGGCGCCGATTGGATTTGTGGACTTCCCTGCAGGATTCATGGGGTGAATTGTCTCCTGCATACCTTCAGACATCAGTCGAGTCCACACCATGTCGTCTTGCGGCACTTCTGCGTGCTCGGGGGGCCCTACACGATATTAGGCAGCTGTGCCAGTTTTTTTTCTCTTTAGTGTATCTCTGGTGGTTGTAACATGGATCATAAACACATTCTTGTGCCCAATACTTGATAATATATATGTACTGAATACGTAATTTCGTTGCCCCTTGTCAGATACGATTGATTGGTATGGGTCGAAAGATAATTTGCTGCGTAAGGCTAATGGCGAGGATGGGGTAGTTGGTTAGGGCGGTGAGGTGAGTGTGAGGTTAATGCTATATGTTCCTTGATTTTTAGATTTTTTTTATATACTTTCCCATGTATGGAAATTTGCATCTTTAAATTCGTAAATAAATATACACACTGGCGATCGGCACTCTAGCAGCTGTCGTAAAAAGTGATAGTCGAGCGAGTGGTGGTTTCTATGCAAAGAAGCATTTTTTTAATAGGAAATCCACATACTTATTAGAGGTTGAGGTTTTTAAAAATTGTTTATTAAATTAATTTTTTATAAATATTTTTTCATAAATAGTTTTTAGGGTTACGGGTTGCTGGAAGGCCCGGTCGTGGGTTGGGATTGGCGAGGGGGAGATGACCAAGGCTGCCGGCCGTGCCTGTGACATCATACAAGATGGCGGATGGCTTCTGGCTCTTACTCCTGAAATAATTTGCCAAAGTCACCATAATCACACTACTCTTATGAAAGGACGCCTTTTCGTTGACTCGGTTTTATGATATCGAGTGTGTACATGTTGTCTACCTGCCAGCTACTGCAGAACATTATTTTCCAAATATATCACTAATTCGTAAAACGGTGGGCTTTATGGTTACATCACAAGTTGGAGATGGTGGTTTTCCCGAGACACTGTTACAGATGTCACCAGTGAACTTGTAGTGACCATTGGTCAGAAGATGAGAAAAGACAACGAGAACATTTGTTTTTATAGTTTTGAAAAGTCCTCATGTACTTTTTGATATGATTTTTGTTCAGAGGATTTAGAAAAATACCCCGTGAATTAACTATATATAATATGAGAAGAAATCAAGGTATGTTGTTTGATCAAATGTGACTTTTATTTACTGCTTATGAAATTAATCCCACTTGCATATGCAAATCTATAATGTGCAGAGATATATAAAATTGTTATATATTTATTAACTTGAAATAAATTGTCTTTAATTTCTCTTGTCATTTACCAAATATTTCCTTATAAGCATCCTAAAATAGAGCCGTAAGCACTTTACATAATGGCTAATTAAGGCTTTAAATATCGTTTAGGTCTTTCGCGACTTAACACATTCGGACTCAATGAACACCATTGTGTACATTACGCAAGTGTATGTAATTTTTGGTCTGTAATGTACACAGCGAAGCACAATGAACAATAATCTTATCTGTGGGTAAATTATTCGCAAACCATTTTACTCTACTAGGTCATAAAGTGTTTATATAACTGTAGCCTACCTTAACCTACATCTCATTGACTGTAACAACGTAACAAGGGTTTAGTAGACTTAAGTTTATCACACATCATAAACTATTTGATTTGCAACAACTAAAATCGTATATTAAAGTGGGTCAGAAAGGGTTAATTGAGTAATTTGTGGACATGTAGGTCGACTGTCTGGGATATAGTTGATACTGTTTGATACCTTTGAATTTGGCTTGAGGTCAACTAACTTACAGAATAATCAAAGAAAGCTTAAATTTAACTAACATGCCAGCAACATGGTGGGACTGGACAACAACATGCCAATAAAACTTCTAACTCTGTCTGCATCGATAATCGAATTTATTTCTTCAGTAACAGAAAGATATCCAGTTCTTTGAAATGGAACTTACGTTCACAGTATATCAACCAAGTCATTGGAGTCTTCATAAAATAAGCTAGACCTTATGACTTTCTTTGCAGAAGGTTCACGATACATATCTACATGCATGTTCATCTCTGATGAGTAGGTCGCGAGCTACCTCTGGGCCAGAGTACTGGGTTAGAATCCATGTTTCTTCTGCCACAATTTCCAGTAGCCCTTATCTTCTGCAATATTCTTATGCTTTTGCTTGGCAGATGTCGTCACTTTATCATCGGTGGAGCATGCACATTTCCGTATATTTTTCACCGCATCGCCAGCAGTATTGGAGGCCACATTTTCGTTCTCGTCATCATGACTGGTTGCAAAATCTTAGTTTTTCACTTTACATGTTAGCATGCTTGTTGTTTACTATTTTGAAGGTTCGTTTGGCTCGCACTTTTCATAGCAAATTTCTGCAAGACTTGCATTTCCTTCATCACCTACTGTTTTGAAACACGATGCAGGCCTGGTTAATGTTATGGGTGCTCGAATCATAATTAGTTCACACGACGAATCAGCAGGAAGGCTAGCCATTGCATTGTCGTGTGGCAATAAGGTCAGTGCATGCCGTCCCGAGTCAAAAAAATGTGCGTCGCCTTTACACATATCAGTGTGTCTCTTTAAATGATCGCTTCTACCATATGTTGAACCGCACATATATCACATATTAGTATTTTGGATGTCTGTCTCTTTGAATATTCGCTGTTTTCATGGCACAATACTTTGCAACTTTTACTGAAGGTCATGGAACAATAACATTATTGTATTTCATGCAATTATTGAGAAATCAGTAAATGTTTGCATATACATGACATATTTTATTGCATATCGTCTGTGGTTTGCATCGTCTTCAAGCATATAACTGAACAATGCTGACCTCTTAGTGCTGAATCCTCTGTGCTGACTCCTCAGTGCTGACCCCTCAGTGGTGACCCCTCAGTGCTGACTCATCTGTGCTGACTCTTCAGTGCTGACCCCTCAGTGCTGACTCCTCTGTGCTGACTCATCAGTGCTGACCCCTCAGTGCTGACTCATCAGTGATGACTCATCAGCGCTGACGCCTCAGTTCTGACCCCTCAGTGCTGACTCATTAGTGCTGACCCCTCAGTGCTGACTCATCAGTGCTGACTCCTCAGTGCAGACCCCTCAGGGCTGACTCATTAGTGCTGACTCCTCATTGCTGACCCCTCAGTGCTGACTCGCTTGCGCTGACTACTCAGTGCAGACATCTCAGTGCAGACATCTCACTGCTGACTCCTCAGTGTTGACTCATCAGTGCTGAATCCTTAGTGCTGACTCATTAGTTCTGACTCCTCAGTGCTGACCCATCAGTGCTGACTACTCAGTGCAGACATCTCAGTGCTGACATATCAGTGCTGACTCCTCAGTGCTGACTCCTCAGTGCTGACTCCTCAGTGATGATACCTAAGTGCTGCCTACACGCCGTACCGATGCCGCACAGGTCTGTTTAAAAACTGAGCGATTTTCTGTGGTTGCAGTAATTTGTATCACCATCCTGCCGAAAATTCATTCACTTAATAAAATTGCAAACCTCATATTTAATTACGACTTCAAAACTCGCAGTTCACCTCCAATATCAATCCTAGAAACTTTCATCCATCACTGGTAAAAATTACCATATTTTGTTTAAGTCCGAAAGATAATTAATTTTATTTTACCGTTTCGAACTCAGGCCCCTGCACCATACTTCATCCATGGAGATTGTTTAATTCTATATATCTGACACGTATTAGCATGTAAACATACATAAAATTACATATAAACTTATTGCGCATATGAAANCTGTGCTGACTCTTCAGTGCTGACCCCTCAGTGCTGACTCCTCTGTGCTGACTCATCAGTGCTGACCCCTCAGTGCTGACTCATCAGTGATGACTCATCAGCGCTGACGCCTCAGTTCTGACCCCTCAGTGCTGACTCATTAGTGCTGACCCCTCAGTGCTGACTCATCAGTGCTGACTCCTCAGTGCAGACCCCTCAGGGCTGACTCATTAGTGCTGACTCCTCATTGCTGACCCCTCAGTGCTGACTCGCTTGCGCTGACTACTCAGTGCAGACATCTCAGTGCAGACATCTCACTGCTGACTCCTCAGTGTTGACTCATCAGTGCTGAATCCTTAGTGCTGACTCATTAGTTCTGACTCCTCAGTGCTTACCCATCAGTGCTGACTACTCAGTGCAGACATCTCAGTGCTGACATATCAGTGCTGACTCCTCAGTGCTGACTCCTCAGTGANCAGTGCTGACTACTCAGTGCAGACATCTCAGTGCTGACATATCAGTGCTGACTCCTCAGTGCTGACTCCTCAGTGATGATACCTAAGTGCTGCCTACACGCCGTACCGATGCCGCACAGGTCTGTTTAAAAACTGAGCGATTTTCTGTGGTTGCTGTAATTTGTATCACCATCCTGCCGAAAATTCATTCACTTAATAAAATTGCAAACCTCATATTTAATTACGACTTCAAAATTCGCAGTTCACCTCCAATATCAATCCTAGAAACTTTCATCCATCACTGGTAAAAATTACCATATTTTGTTTAAGTCCGAAAGATAATTAATTTTATTTTACCGTTTCGAACTCAGGCCCCTGCACCATACTTCATCCATGGAGATTGCTTAATTCTATATATCTGACACGTATTAGCATGTAAACATACATAAAATTACATATAAACTTATTGCGCATATGAAATAAATATATGATCATGTCGGTTACACACACGACAATCACACACACACACGCACATACACATAAACTGCATACTAGTTACCATCCAACATTTTTCCTTCGCCATCGTCTGCTAGCGTACACCACAGGTTACCACTATCTTACCTTTATTGTTGTCTGCTTGAGCGCACCACAGATACCCACCATCTTCGTTTCTCCAGTCTTCCTCTAGAGTGCACCTCGGTCGCCTGCTAGGGTGTGAAAGTCGTCGGCCATCTTCGTTTCCCCTGTCGCCTGTCAGGTGCGCTACCGTTATCTGCGTTTCCTTTCGCGGCTGCGAGGAGCACCGGTGTCTACGCTTAAACGCTTAAGGTCGAATTCCGACACACAGCAGGCAGGACTCTCGCCCTGCATGCCTTACTCGGTGCAAGTAACTAAAAAAAAAATGCAGGATGCAAGCGGTTTTGGTCTAACCACCAATGCATGGGGGGGGGGGTGTTTAAAGCGGTGCGTTTCGGCAGTGAGGGCTGATGGTTGCATTAAACACCATCAGTCTAACACGAGGGCGGGGAGAACCACTTACAATATATATGAAACCGTTCTGTACATGAAAAATACATCACATGATTAATAATATAGGACCAACCTATACACAAGTGTACTGCGAGCACAATGTGATATCGAGCCGCTATTATATAAATTACCCATCGGTTCTGCAGACCATAACAGTGATATCAGTGTTACCAATGTATAAAGAACTTTAGCAAAAAGCTGGAATGCTCAACGGCAGGAAAAGAGCGTATGTTTGCAAGAACCAATCTAAAAAAATTCTAAAATGTGTCAAGTGCTCTGCAGTGTTTACAAGTGGTGATAATTTTAAGGTGCATTACACGACTTGTAAAGGGAATTTTCCTTTGCTTGCGACTAAACAACACACATTTAAACCATTGGTCACGCAAGAGAAAACGCTGTTACGCTCTGAAGAAAAGATATAAAATAAATGTTAAGGAAAATAGTTATAAGCACTTACCCACCGACGCATATTGCGCTATAATCGTGTGATGAACGTTACGTTAGTCTATGAAATTACCGTCTTGGAGGCGAATTATGATTAGCAGTTACATGATAGCACGTGGCTTGTTGTGCTAGATTTTTCTTTTCAGCACACCGCACAGGAAGAAATCCGGTGGGTTAAAGAAAAGAGCTCTAAGTGGCCAAAGTCCTTTGTAAATGCCATAATCTTCAAAGAATAATAAAGTGTATAGCATGATGGCTTTGGAAGTGCTACAACTGGGACTTTCCTGCTGAAAATAGCCAGTACGTAGTTCCATGTCAACCAACTGAGTTACTTAATCTTGGAAGATACCCAAATAGAAGTCGTTATCCACTGTTGTGTTTAAAAATATGGCTCCAATAATGCGGTGCCTTTATGAAGCGCACTGCACTCCAAATTTTTTACCATGAAGTGGTGTTTCATGTGGAGTATGAGGATTATTGGTAGCTCAAAGCCAGGTATTCTAGGAACTAACGACTCCACTAATATGAAATGACACCTCGTCGCACAGAAAAAAATCTAATATTGCTGCAACAAAAAAACTACTATTGAGGAATTTCTTTAAACGTTTATGTTGTAGTAACAATAATAATAGTTTGAAAAAGTTACTAAATGTTAACCATTTAAAAATTCAAATGTTTCTGTAATGCAAACATAGTTGATCTGTTAATGTTAACAAAGCCTCTAAGTAATGTGGCCGCAACCAAAAATTNCAAAGTTACTAAATGTTAACCATTTAAAAATTCATATGTTTCTGTAATGCAAACATAGTTGATCTGTTAATGTTAACAAAGCCTCTAAGTAATGTGGCCGCAACCAAAAATTGTATTACGCTAAAATTAACAGGAAGAACCATATATTTTGTGTTACTGCAACATTAAAGAAATGTCCACCCAACACAAGGGTGCACTAACTTGGCGTTTTAAAAATGGCGGATAGTAGTGAAAGTGATGACCTCGTAATGAAACCACTGTATTTATATTTTAAAGCGGAGTATGAGAACTAAATGTAAATTAGATCAGCTTTCAAGCCGTGCAAAGTAGTTTACGTGTGCCAAATATGTATATATTTCTAGGCCATAAAATATTTCCACATAACGAAAGGGAATTGAAGTTTGTCATTGAAA
This sequence comes from Clitarchus hookeri, assembly GCA_002778355.1. Taxonomy (NCBI): domain Eukaryota; kingdom Metazoa; phylum Arthropoda; class Insecta; order Phasmatodea; family Phasmatidae; genus Clitarchus; species Clitarchus hookeri. The sequence goes on from NQII01003312.1 coordinate 50,621, forward strand.
TTATCTTCAACAAAATAATATATGTTATAGTATAGTAGATGGTAGTGCGCCGAGTTCCCTGAAGTGGAGTGCGTCAATTATCATTTTTTTTCTTTAGTGATGTTTCTTTTCGTAACAAAATAATCGTATTAAATTTATTTTACACTGAAATGTTAATTTAAAACAAAAAAGGACAATTACATTTTTAACACAAATGTTAACATCAATACAACACCAAATTTGTTTTGCCGCAACACTAAAGTTGTTTCTCCGCAACACAAAATTTATTTTGCCACTNCATCAATACAACACCAAATTTGTTTTGCCGCAACACTAAAGTTGTTTCTCCGCAACACAAAATTTATTTTGCCACTACATAAAAACCACCTTATCGTTGCCAGTACAGTTTGGAGGTAATGTTGTCAAAAAAGTACTAAATGTTACAGTAACATTAATGGCTTGACATTATATTACATTAACAGAAACATTAGTTACTCACGGCTCACAGATAAAAACAAATTAATGTAGTAGTAACATTAATACTATTGCCACAACATTATACTTTTTTCTGAACGGAGAACCACATGTACTAGGGTATTTATGGGAGTGCATTGACAAACTACTGGAACCTATAACAATGACAAAGCTTTGTTGGAAGGCTGCAATTGTTGTACAGAAATAACACGATACGAATATGAAGCTTTGATTTTTTGGTAGCTCGTTTGACACNGGAAGGCTGCAATTGTTGTACAGAAATAACACGATACGAATATGAAGCTTTGATTTTTTGGTAGCTCGTTTGACACATGTTTATGGAAATTACAGTTTCCTGCCACAGTAAACACAAAGATTTTTTTCGTAAGGCCAGCAATTTGTTTCTGACTTCCTGTACCATTGCATTTGACAGTTTTGAACGTATTCCTTCAAGCACATCCATTTCCCCCTTTTTTCTAGTTTCTTAATCAAATTTAGAGTGAGTGNCAGTTTTGAACGTATTCCTTCAAGCACATCCATTTCCCCCTTTTTTCTAGTTTCTTAATCAAATTTAGAGTGAGTGATTGAGTGAGCAAAGAGATTTGGGCGGCTCTTAACAGCGAGGTCACGAGAGCCAATGGAGGTGATTGAGGTGAGCATGGAGCGGCACCGGAATGAAGGGTCGGGGGAAACGGGAGATACCCGAGAATACCCGCTGACCAGCGGCATTGTCTGGCACCATTCCCACATGCGAAAATCCGGTGACCCGGCTGGGGATTGAATCTGGTTCGCGTTGGTGGGAGGCCGGCAGGCTAACCGCTCAGCCACCGCGGCCCCAGAAAATTTTGATTGGACTATGTTGCATGTGGTTTCTGTGCCCCAAACTGAGCAATAAACGTACGCTGGCACTCCTGTATGGACTCAATTTTCCAGTACGCGCAGAAGATAAACACATTCTCCTCCACTGGGTAATGATTCATACTATACCAAAAAAAAATATACGAAGCACAATTAGGTGCGTCACAATAGCAGGACAAGAATTCGTGCTGAGCACACACGTCCATGCGTGTAGCATTTAGCTATTGAATGTCCAGAATCATGCTCATACCAACGTACTGTAAGGACTAGAGATAATGTGGCGCCACCTACAATGATGTCGTCAGACAACTTGCAATTACATCACCATTCTTCTCATACACCGAGATAAGTTCATATCATGTTCCGTTATATTATGGCCAATAGTTCAATATTTATGAATGAACACCAAGGTCCGAGAGCGAAGGAAGCGTTCTGTACAATATTCGATGAAAATCTAAGTCAGACTTTGTTCGTTGCAGCCCACATCAAGATGACATATAGTATACCAGGACGCAGAGTACGTAAATCTCCTGGGTGAGTTGTTGATAGCAGGGGTGGAATAAATTGCGCTGGCATGTATGCAGAAAATATGCTTGGCTGTAGTTTATGTCACGTACAATGACCTTTCAGCATGTATAGGCATTGTTCTCAGTTATCTTATGCTCAGATTTTTCACCATCATCAGAATCCACTTGAACATCCCGAAAAGGAGTTGCTCTTCTGATTTTCCCATTTTACGAAAGCGTCATTCAACCCTCCGAAACGAATCGGTAAATGTAGTCTTTTTATGGGTATCTTTCCTTTGGTACAAAATTGGCTTGCTTCTCCGTATATTAATATATCCAAATGCTTGCATACTAAAAACATAATGCATGACTGTCGAACATCTGTAATTTCTACAGGTGTAAGAAACTACTTAACAGTGAAAATACCATACTGTATTTTTTATTCGTGCCAAAANCATCTGTAATTTCTACAGGTGTAAGAAACTACTTAACAGTGAAAATACCATACTGTATTTTTTATTCGTGCCAAAATTTGCCCCAGACAGCGAAGACAATTCCCTTCTTCGCTATAGAATTAATCAAACCACTTACTGCATTCTATTGTTTTATACTACGATTTTGTTCTGTATTTAAATCTAATCAAGTTATTAATCGTCCATTCGTTATAATGATTGGCGAGAGTTCAGAATCATCAACCCTTAAAAAACATTACATACAAGAAGAAAAAATATTAGTTTATAAATTAGGCTATATGTAACAAACAGTATTTGAATCACAGGCTACTTACCAAAGTTCTATGTTACCATTCATTTATTGTAATTTGGTAATATAAAACTATAAAGTTACTCGAAAAGCGCAGTTTTCACTTATAAACTTCACTCAGACCTTACAGCCTTTTGCCATGGTTTCAATTTTCAATACTCGGAGAAATGGACAATTTTATTTTGAGCTGTACTAGATAAAATACGGATTTATTCTTCAGGGTAAAACATATCTAGCGAAATTTAAATGTTTTCAGATTTTTCATGTTACTAACTTACAAGCGACCAAAACTGCTACAAATAAAATTATAGTGTTTGTAAGATTACCCGATGAACAGACTGCTTGTATATCCCGCCTAAATATCAGGGCATTTTAAGCAGGCCGCAGAAAAAGCGCAAATACAATGGCTGACAATTTGCCAAAAGTGAGCAGTTCAAAGTGTTATAATCATATCAGGTGTATATTCGTCAAATGAAACGGTTTCATGTGGGAANAAGAAGCGATATCTTAATTAGTTTGGTGAATGACGTAAGATAAGTTTTATACTACGATTTTGTTCTGTATTTAAAACTAAGCAAGTTATTAATCGTCCATTCGTTATAATGATTGGCGAGAGTTCAGAATCATCAAACCTTAAAAAACATTACCTACAAGAAGAAAAAATATTAGTTTATAAATGAGGCTATATGTAAGAAACAGTATTTGAATCACAGGCTACTTACCAAGGTTCTATGTTACCATTCATTTATTGTAATTTGGTAATATAAAACTATAAAGTTACTCGAAAAGCGCAGTTTTCACTTATAAACTTCACTCAGACCTTACAGCCTTTTGCCATGGTTTCAATTTTCAATACTCTGAGAAATGGACAATTTTATTTTGAGCTGTACTAGATAAAATACGGATTTATTCTTCAGGGTAAAACATATCTAGCGAAATTTAAATGTTTTCAGATTTTTCATGTTACTAACTTACAAGCGACCAAAACTGCTACAAATAAAATTATAGTGTTTGTAAGTTTACCCGATGAACAGACTGCTTGTATATCCCGCCTAAATATCAGGGCATTTTAAGCAGGCCGCAGAAAAAGCGCAAATACAATGGCTGACAATTGGCCAAAAGTGAGCAGTTCAAAGTGTTATAATCATATCAGGTGTATATTCGTCAAATGAAACGGTTTCATGTGGGAATATGATACATTAAGTTTCATTTTGGTAAATAATACATACGAAACCATTCTGGCTTGTCCTTGCATTCAATAAATGTGTACCGATCTTCAAGTATTACGTTAATTTTGTGTGCTTGAATAGGGGAACCATTCCAGATATGTTGCAACTACTTAGAAGTAGAAGGCGTGCTAAGTTCATCTGTTTTTTTTTTTTTGTTGTATCGTTCAGTTTTTGTGCACATATCTCTATGCCTTCGCCACCGCGTTCATTTTGTTTTCTTTGCGCCGTATTTATTTATTTGGATACATCTTGTTAAACACTACCTGTCTCGTCCGTTTCATTTCTTATTTTGGAGGCATAATTTTATGAATGAGTTGAAAATAGCTACTCTTGGTTTCATTCATGGTACATTTTTAATGCCATATTCTTGATTTGCTGCGACTTAAGACACACGTATGTAGTTACTCATATCAATAATAATAGTTCTTTCAATTACTGGATTTGAAATCTCACAGTGTTATGTAATGAGTGAAATTTTTAAAATCTGCATCGATCATTACTGCACCCCAAGTGTGGAAACAACTTTGGAAACTGAAGTGCACATGAAGGCAGTAATGAATTAACCTTTGTGGTTGTTGAACCTACGGCAAGTGAATTACCGTCGATCCTTTTTATGAGATAACATGAAATTAAAATTATGCGNTTGTGGTTGTTGAACCTACGGCAAGTGAATTACCGTCGATCCTTTTTATGAGATAACATGAAATTAAAATTATGCGATTAATGAATCACATTATATTCTTCGTAATAACATATACCACATCCTACCATTAATCTTCTAATTTTTTCTAAAAAGGTTTTCTATTGGTTTGATACAAACGGGCTTGGTGGTTTAAAAAAAAAANCATTAATCTTCTAATTTTTTCTAAAAAGGTTTTCTATTGGTTTGATACAAACGGGCTTGGTGGTTTAAAAAAAAACCTTTATTTATTGTAGAAAAATGCACTACTGGAAAATTAACTGCACTAAAGCGGTGACATAGAAACANAAAAAAAAACCTTTATTTATTGTAGAAAAATGCACTACTGGAAAATTAACTGCACTAAAGCGGTGACATAGAAACACCATATGCGCATGGGGCACTGATAGACGACTGTACATGCAATGATTAACATTGCTGTGCTGTGGACAGAGTAGGAACCACGTACTTAGCATAACACCGCTGAGTTCAATACAACTGTAGTTGACTCGGTGACAGAGTATTGTTTCAAGCATCGGCCTGTGTGTAGTTAGAAGTGTAGACATGCCTAACGGCATAGACGACCACACTTCGTTAAATTAACTGACTTTGAATGAGTTTATAGTGTGGGCCTGAGGGAGGCTGGATGGTCCTTCCGAAGAATTGCCCAACGCGTAGGCCAAGAAATGTCTGCTGTGCATCAATGGTGGTTCCGGTGGTTCAACGATGTTGCACATGCTCGTCATGTGATACTGCAACCACGTGCAGCGGGTTTTGTTCTCCAAAGCTCTCCCTCCTGTGCCTGAGCCACTGGGGTATAACAGGAGACACCATTCCGAGCTCTGATATTTTGAGCGCACCTCAGGTTCAGCACTTCCAGGCATATATTGTCACTACAGACAAGATCACGTCAGGCATTATGACGTGGAGGTGCACTCAGCCAGGCATTTAGACCAGTACATGTATATTTTAGAGCTTGAACAGAGCTCCTAATTGGGAGTAGTTGAATAATCCCAATAGAAAGAGATTACGTCCTTTCCGATCGCAGTGGGTGGATGTGCTCCACCCAAGGGCGGTTCCACCTCACCTGTCAACAGCAGAGTACGGAGTTTAATCCGTACGTGCCACCTTGATGGGGCCGAGTGCTATCCTCACTCTACATCCCGCTTTGTGAACGAGTCCTTGCTCGTCAACCTGGTTCCGGACGGCAGTGGCATACGAATTCCCGACTGGACCGCCGCATCAGACGTAAAGCCATTGCTGATCGCACGACAAACGCCGCACAGATTAAGGCCTCTGTTGCACCCAGGGTGTCAGCTAGGGCCACCACCAACCGTTTGCTGGACGCTGGGCTATGATCAAGGGTGCCACTCCCCAGGATTCCTCTCACACATCATCACCGTGCAGCCCACCTCGGATGGTGTCACGAACGACGCAACTGGAGGGATGACTGGCGCGGAGCTGTTTTGTGATGAGAGCAGATTCTGCCCTGGCGCAAGTGACGGTCGTGTGCGAGTGCGGCGTCGACCAGGAGAGCGGCAACAACCAGATTGTATACGGCAGCGACATACAGGACCAACTCCTGGCATTGTGGTCTGGGATGCAATAGCCTACAATGACCGTACTCTCTCGTGTTTGTTGAGGGAACACTGAACAGTGAACGCTACATCCAGAAGACCATCCGGCCCATTTCGTTGTAATTCCTTCAACGTTAAGGAGATGTCCTCTTCCAGCAGGGCAATGCCCGTGCACTCACGTCTCGTGTTACCCCGCGCGCTCTCGAATGTGTTCGTCAACTTCCCCGGCCAGCACGATTACCCGACCTGTCTCCCATTGAACATGTGTGGGACATGATGGAATGGCGTTTGATGTGGACTTCAATACCGGCAACAAACCTCCACCAATTGCAACAACAGGTGGAATTAACATGGAACACTATTCCCCAAGATGACATCTGACCACTTTATGGTCGGGCCTACGCAAGACTGCAGCACTGCATCTTCGCTAAAGGAGGCTCCACAAGATACTGACATTGTTGTTCAAGACACTCTGTAAACTCTGTCCATAGGTGTACCACACTATCATCATTATCATATACAGTGTTTAACCTGTGCGATTATTCAATGAAACCTTCATTAATGTGGGACCACGGGTGTTCATATTCCATTTTACACCAGTGTTTATACAGTTCACCAAGTTCATGGACAAACACGGCAGTAACAAAAACTCACAAACACAATTGAAATATTTCCTGCTCAAATTTTTTATATTTATATAGGGGAATATTTGGATACAGCACCCGCGACGCTCAGTAACTTTAAACATCTTAACAAGTCCTCTCATGCGCAATCACAACTCACAAACTGACGTCCTAAAAGCTTAACCACCTCACCCCTGCTTAGAAGCCTAGAAGTTCATGCGTAAAATACACTCATTGTACTTATAATTTATGCTTACATATTAAAATTCCTACAATGTAAAAGAATTATATATTTATTTCTGTATATTTTTCTCGGAATTTCATTTAATAATGGTACACTCTAGGAAATCATTCGCAAATATAATACATCATTTATAAGTATAGCGATTAACAGTGGATGACATATTTTGTTTTCCCATGCAGCCATGGTAGCATGCCTACATTTGCTCAGGTAAAAGAGAGCTGGGTAGAGAACTTTCCACGTTTTATATCACCAACGCTAAGCATTCATACGTTTCCAGCCGAATGTGGTAATATTTCCAAACAGCGCATAGGTTTAAAATGTCCATTACAGTTTAGGAAACTCACTAGAAGTTATTCCTCCATTCCATGTGTGAAATTATGTTTGATGCAGATATCTTGACGTGCAACCGTTGATAAATACGACAAAAATGTACGTGTACATACGTTTAAATATTCGCCAGAGACTAAGTATTACAGTACATTAGGATGACATTGTATCACACAATACTGTTTAACATTATAGATTTACAGCCCCCACTTCTCAACCATGATGCATACTTCATAGTTAAAAAATGTATTTATATAGAATGATATCATACAAGGGAACATTCGAGCTTTCATTTGGAATTTAATAACGCAGGTTATACAAAGTTGCCCTGGCTGTAAAATTTTTACCCCAAATGGATGTACGCTATCGTCACTATTTTATTACACTAATATATTCTTTACCGTCAAAAGTCGTCAAACTGGCACTTAAAATCGGTCACAAGAATACGATTTCTAAAACATTATGCTGGCCTCCTTCACATGATCACTACTTTCCAACTGAAGCATCGAATTTATTCACTTCATGACCATTATAATCTATGTGCTCTGTGAATACACGCAATGTAAATGTGTGCAAAAGTGTAGTGAATAAATTATTAATCGCAATAAATTAAAATGAATTCGGCCGGAAGGATCACAAAGTTCACTGTCATATTACTAACCATTCACCTGTGTTTTAATGAAACACGATATTTATGTATTCTATATCCTCAGTGTTTTATTGCAGTGAGTCAATAATAGTTTGCGTTACTGGGAACGTACAGATAAAAGAGTCTAATGTTGTTGCAACAAAAACATTTATTTTGAGGCATTTCCTGAGACGTTTATGTTGTAGTAAAATTAATAAGGTTATGACAAAGTTGATTAATGTTAACCATTTACAAATTCTTATGTTTCTGTAATGCAAATATACTTTTAAAGTGTAAATGTTAATAAAGCCNTTAATGTTAACCATTTACAAATTCTTATGTTTCTGTAATGCAAATATACTTTTAAAGTGTAAATGTTAATAAAGCCTGTAAGTAATGTTGCGCACCCAAATGTTGTATTGCGCTAAAAGTAACAGGAAGAACAAAATATTTTGTGTTACTACGACATTTAAGAAATGTCCATCAACACAAGTGTACACTGACTTGGCGTTGTAAAATGGCGGATACTTACGAACAGCTATAACCTCGTAAAATTAAACAACTATATTAAATTTTTAAAGCAGTGTATGGGAACTAAACATAGCTTTGACCAGCTCTCAAGCGTTGCAAAGCAGNCAACTATATTAAATTTTTAAAGCAGTGTATGGGAACTAAACATAGCTTTGACCAGCTCTCAAGCGTTGCAAAGCAGATTACGTGAGCCAAATATTAATATAATTATTGAGCATAAAGTATTACTACCTGCTGTTTGGGATTATATTGTATTAAATACCAACCATGTGAAGTAATTGCAGATACGTTAAGATAGAGCAGTTGTGACGTGAGGTATCGTAAAGTGGAGATTATCAAGCACTCAAGGCGTGGGTTGGATTCCTGTCCCAGCTGTTTTTTTTTTTCGATCGTAATATTTTTTTTTTGCAAAATAATTGCACTTTATGTATTTTACACCAGAAAGTTATTTTATTTTTTCTTTTTTGTTCCTTTAAAAATTGTTTTTATAATTGTAGTTAAGAACGCAAAATTCGTCTTTCCCCAACCTAAACATCACATTAATTTTGGCAGTACAGTAAGGAGGTAACGTTGTTAAAAAAACTACTCTTTGTTATATTAGTATAATAGCTTACAGTACATTACGTCAAGAGTAAAACTGAAGGTTCGCAGAAAGCAAGAAATCANTTGTTATATTAGTATAATAGCTTACAGTACATTACGTCAAGAGTAAAACTGAAGGTTCGCAGAAAGCAAGAAATCACTGTTGTAGTAACATAATTACTGTTGGCACAATATTAAACTCGTTTTCTGTGTACTTTGTTTTAAAAGCATCCTCTTAGTCGGTGTCTTATATTCGGCAAAAAGTTTAAGTATAATTAGATAGTTTAAAGAAAATAAAAACTGACACGTCTTGCATGTCATTGATCCAAGTTAGCAGGAATTTCTAATTCTAAACATACATTTAGCGTAAAAACATTTTTTGGTGTGTGTCGCAGAACTAGCAATTCATGACAGAAAAAATTTCGTTAATTTACAAAGAACCCGCATTTGNCAGGGCAATGCCCGTGCACTCACGTCTCGTGTTACCCCGCGCGCTCTCGAATGTGTTCGTCAACTTCCCCGGCCAGTACGATTACCCGACCTGTCTCCCATTGAACCATTGAACATGTGTGGGACATGATGGAATGGCGTTTGATGTGGTCTTCAATACCGGCAACAAACCTCCACCAATTGCAACAACAGGTGGAATTAACATGGAACACTATTCCCCAAGATGACATCTGACCACTTTATGGTCGGGCCTACGCAAGACTGCAGCACTGCATCTTCGCTAAAGGAGTCTCCACAAGATACTGACATTGTTGTTCAAGACACTCTGTAAACTCTGTCCATAGGTGTACCACACTATCATCATTATCATATACAGTATTCAACCTGTGCGATTATTCAATGAAACCTTCATTAATGTAGGACCACGGGTGTTCATATTCCATTTTACACCAGTGTTTATACAGTTCACCATGTTCATGGACAAACACGGCAGTAACAAAAACTCACAAACACAATTGAAATATTTCCTGCTCAAATTTTTTATATTTATATAGGGGAATATTTGGATACAGCACCCGCGACGCTCAGGAACTTTAAACATCTTAACAAGCGCTCTCATGCGCAGTCACAACTCACAAACTGACGTCCTAAAAGCTTAATCACCTCACCCCTGCTTAGAAGCCTAGAAGTTCATGCGTAAAAGACACTCATTGCANAGCCTAGAAGTTCATGCGTAAAATACACTCATTGTACTTATAATTTATGCTTACATATTAAAATTCCTACAATGTAAAAGAATTATATATTTATTTCTGTATATTTTTCTCGGAATTTCATTTAATAATGGTACACTCTAGGAAATCATTCGCAAATATAATACATCATTTATAAGTATAGCGATTAACAGTGGATGACATATTTTGTTTTCCCATGCAGCCATGGTAGCATGCCTACATTTGCTCAGGTAAAAGAGAGCTGGGTAGAGAACTTTCCACGTTTTATATCACCGACGCTAAGCATTCATACGTTTCCAGCCGAATGTGGTAATATTTCCAAACAGCGCATAGGTTTAAAATGTCCATTACAGTTTAGGAAACTTACTAGAAGTTATTCCTCCATTCCATGTGTGAAATTATGTTTGATGCAGATATCTTGACGTGCAACCGTTGATAAATCCGACAAAAATGTACGTGTACATACGTTTAAATATTCGCCAGATACTAAGTATTACAATACATTAGGATGACATTGTATCACACAATACTGTTTAACATTATAGATTTACAGCCCCCACTTCTCAACCATGATGCATACTTCATAGTTAAAAAATGTATTTATATAGAATGATATCATACAAGGGAACATTCGAGCTTTCATTTGGAATTTAATAACGCAGGTTATACAAAGTTGCCCTGGCTGTAAAATTTTTACCCCAAATGGATGTACGCTATCGTCACTATTTTATTACACTAATATATTCTTTACCGTCAAAAGTCGTCAAACTGGCACTTAAAATCGGTCACAAGAATACGATTTCTAAAACATTATGCTGGCCTCCTTCACATGATCACTACTTTCCAACTGAAGCATCGAATTTATTCACTTCATGACCATTATAATCTATGTGCTCTGTGAATACACGCAATGTAAATGTGTGCAAAAGTGTAGTGAATAAATGATTAATCGCAATAAATTAAAATTAATTCGGCCGGAAGGATCATAAAGTTCACTGTCATATTACTAACCAGTCACCTGTGTTTTAATGAAACACAATATTTATGTATTCTATATCCTCAGTGTTTTATTGCAGTGAGTCAATAATAGTTTGCGTTACTGGGAACGTACACATAAAATAGTCTAATGTTGTTGCAACAAAAACATTTATTTTGAGGCATTTCCTCAGACGTTTATGTTGTAGTAAAATTAATAATGTTATGACAAAGTTGCTTAATGTTAACCATTTACAAATTCTTATGTTTCTGTAATGCAAATATACTTTTAAAGTGTAAATGTTAATAAAGCCTGTAAGTAATGTTGCGCACCCAAATGTTGTATTGCGCTAAAAGTAACAGGAAGAACAAAATATTTTGTGTTACTACGACATTTAAGAAATGTCCATCAACACAAGTGTACACTGACTTGGCGTTGTAAAATGGCGGATACTTACGAACAGCTATAACCTCGTAAAATTAAACAACTATATTAAATTTTTAAAGCAGTGTATGGGAACTAAACATAGCTTTGACCAGCTCTCAAGCGTTGCAAAGCATATTACGTGAGCCAAATATTAATATAATTATTGAGCATAAAGTATTACTACATAATAAAAGCGAACTGCTGTTTGGGATTATATTGTATTAAATACCAACCATGTGAAGTAATTGCAGATACGTTAAGATAGAGCAGTTGATATGACGTGAGGTATCGTAAAGTGGAGATTATCAAGCACTCAAGGCGTGGGTTGGATTCCTGTCCCAGCTGTTTTTTTTTTCGATCGTAATATTTTTTTTTTTGGAAAATAATTGCACTTTATGTCTTTTACACCAGAAAGTTATTTTATTAAAAGAAAAAACAAGGAAATTTTTAACAAAAATATTAACATCAATTCAACGCAAAATTCGTCTTTCCCCAACATAAACATCACATTAATTTTGGCAGTACAGTAAGGAGGTAACGTTGTTAAAAAAACTACTCTTTGTTATATTAGTATAATAGCTTACAGTACATTACGTCAAGAGTAAAACTGAAGGTTCGCAGAAAGCAAGAAATCACTGTTGTAGTAACATAATTACTGTTGGCACAATATTAAACTCGTTTTCTGTGTACTTTGTTTTAAAAGCATCCTCTTAGTCGGTGTCTTATATTCGGCAAAAAGTTTAAGTATAATTAGATAGTTTAAAGAAAATAAAAACTGACACGTCTTGCATGTCATTGATCCAAGTTAGCAGGAATTTCTAATTCTAAACATACATTTAGCGTAAAAACATTTTTTGGTGTGTGTCGCAGAACTAGCAATTCATGACAGAAAAAATTTCGTTAATTTACAAAGAACCCGCATTTGTACTATTGTGCTCATTTCACTTTAAATAATTGTTCTGTATTTGAGGATGGTCCACCAAATTATTTCCAAACATGCCCCTCTTCGGATTGCCATTTTAGGCATATCAGGTGTACATAATGAAGTTATTGGTCTGTAAATTCGAATGTTTGCTTATAGTACCGAATTACTACAGGCATTCATGTAATGATGGTTTACAGTCATTACACTTTTCGTAAATGGTCAAGCATGACGTGGCACTGCTCAAATGAAAAAAACATTTTTATTTTAGAAATGACTATCAAAATTACAGTAGGACGAAACTTAAAACATTTCATACTTCTCATTTAATGCTGGATAGCGAAAATTTGAGAAAATAATATATAATAAAATAGTATAATAACAGGTTTTAATAGGCCTCCTCGCAAACAAAGATAAATATTCCCTTGTTTTTTGTGAAGTAATCGCTCACTAAACCAATAGTATCGTAATCGAGCATTTCCGTGACAAACACTAGCACTTTAGTTTGGCATTTCTTTAAGTAAACAATAATGTGGAAAATTTGGTGAATCAAAGAACATTATAATAATAAACTGACAAATAAGATGGCAGTTTAATTTTAAAGCTATGGATATCTGACGAATTTGCAGGAATTCCTTCGGCCCAATTGCATTTCCAAACACAAATCACTCTTACTTCAAACTCCGGGAACCGCAACAAAATTGTTCGAAACAGTGAATACATGCAAAATAAGTCTCATAAGATGTATAGTAAACGTTTTGATTTACTTAGGTTACCGGACCAGGAAATTTGATATTTAATTGATAAAGACTTAAAATTTATATTATAAATTAAAATTATTATTTAGCAACAAAAATTAAAAAAAATTGAATATCTCGTTGATTTATTTATTTNTGATATTTAATTTATAAAGACTTAAAATTTATATTATAAATTAAAATTATTATTTAGCAACAAAAATTAAAAAAAAATTGAATATCTCGTTGATTTATTTATTTTATTCCACCTTAAAATACGTGCTAAACATTTTGTGAAATAATTGAGTTTGAGCATGAAAAATAAATAGGTTCTATAAATGAGTGGAGAGGCCGATGGGGATGAAGTGAAGTGAGTATGGAAACAGCGCCGGAATGCCAGTCGGGGGAAACGGGGAATCCCCGAGAAATCCCGCCGATCAGCGGCTTTGTCCGGCACGATTACCGCTTGCGAAAATCCGGGAGCGACTCTGCCGATAATCGAGCCTGATTCACCTTGGTAGAAGGCTAGCACTTTGACCACTACACCACCGCGGACTCTTGTATAAATGAAAAAATATTCTTTCCTTGTTTTAAACGGATGGAAGTCCAAAAAAATGCACATCATATCAAAGAGTTCTGCGAAATAACATAGTTTAAAATCTACTTCTTTAGACTCGTAGTAAATTATTCCGAAAGTTGGCTCGATCTAGATACTGATGCATTAGTATCGAATTTCACCCTTATGTGCAAATTCCTTTTAGGTATATTGTTCCCTATATATTTTCGACTTTATTTCGTATAATGAATAGCATCCTGTAGTTTGAGCGTTTAATTTCCGAACAACCTGTGTATATGCCTTTTATGTGCCATATACATTAATTTGAAAGTAACAGTAAATGTTAAGTTACTGTGTACTTGCCGACTGATCACTTCGCCGCGTGTGTACTGAGCCTCTCAATTTACCTTGATCGAATAGTAACAGAGTTGTTATTCTGTTAAAACATTCGTGCTACATATTTCAAAACATGTACAATTATATTGATACCCTTTATATCATTCAGCAGGCATTAAAAAGAGTTCACTTATAGAGGATTATTTAGCTGAGATGTTCACCCCAAACACCATCCGAACCGCTGAAGGTATCGAACGAAACTTCGATTTTGAATTCGTAAATCGCTTTACGGGGCTCATAAGATACCGTTTATGTCAGTTCCGAAATTAAATTAATTACTCTGACAACGATATCAAATTTGGGTATTTTAAAATAGGAATACGCCTACTTACTTCTTTAAATAGCATAACATGTTATTAAGAGGCAAATTCAATGATGTGATTATTTTAAAAACCTGACTAGCATTTTTTTTTTAGAAACAAGGCGGTTTTTATAGGTGTATGGATTTGACTGTAGCTGTAGCAAGGTAGTTTGCGTCATCCGCTGGGAGATTTTGCATTGGTGTGGACTGCGAAGCAGAGACGATTGCTCGGTGAATTATTTGTACTCGAGCTATAGACAACAAATTTAAACACACGTTAAATGTGTCTGTAACATTAACGATAACGCCTACAATCAATATTTCGCGTGTGTTCGACACCTGTGTTACTGTATTACTAGCACGTGCGTCACACGTGTGGGATCACCCTGCTGGACATCCCCGCGCATGGTGCAACTTACCCCGCCAAAGCTACAGTCAGATGCATACACCTATGGACACCACCTTATATCTCGAGAGGTGATCGTTGAGTTAAAAAAAAAAAAACCACGTTACTTAACTCGCCACCGAATAACATGTTACGTTGTTTGGAGAAATGTGTATATTTCCATTTAAAAAACAAAATTTGATGTCGTTATCTCAGTACTTAATTCAATTTCGGAACACGCGCAGGTGGTGTCTCGTGAGACCCGTAGTGACATTTACAAATTCGAAATCAAAATTTCGATACCTTTAGCAGTTCAGAAGATATTTGGGGTGAACATCTTAGCTGAATAATCCTGTATATAAAACTAGACAGAATCTGCGTTCCGGGACAAAGGCTTGGGGCTGACGTACGAAGGTTTTGTCGACCACTATGGATATTATCACAAATCTCAAAAAAAATTTCATGTTTCCCTTAAATTTGCCATTTTTCCTTAAAAATTGTCCATTTTCCTTTTTTAATATTTCTTCTTTTAACCCTTTCTTGCAAAAAATTTCACCTATGTGTTTTATTCTTTGGAAAAATCTGCAAAATCAATTGAAGCATAAAAGTCGACATCACTGAAAACTTGTAAATTTAGTCGTCCATTAATAAAACTTTAAATTCTTCAATATAAGAATCTGTTAGTTTATTATTAGTCAAATCAATCGCGACACAAAACTTTAACCAATGAAATATTTTGTTTGCGTTAAACCTTATATATTAATATTATTATTGTCATTAATTTTTACTGAAAATTTTTATCCAACATAAAATTGTCCAGTCTTGTGTGACCAATGGAACTGGTGAGAAAGCATGGTCAGGATTGTGAAACCGAGGCAAAGAGAACAAGAAATTACCTATATAACTTATGAGCCTACACTTCTCTACGTGTATGCATAAAGTTATGATGAAATTCCTTAAAGCGTAAACTCTAGGTATGGCTTGACGTCTTTGTTGACAGAGATATCATTAAATGGAAAGTAGAAACATATGCATATCTAGTCAGACAATTACAAATACACGTGTTGCCCAGTACTCGGGCCCAGTAATCTGGCATGCATAATACAGTTAGGTTTATGAGCATCAACGTCTGATGTAGGCAATCTTAATTTTGGAATACAGGTCCACTAACCTGGAACATTTACAGAGCAGTCATTTTTAAAATCAAGTATATGAGTCCTTTAAATCATAGAAGTTCGCATGGCCTACTTTACCACTACTCGTGTGCGAAATTCTGTGTGAATTTTTCCCGGAGATACAGTATAAAAGCCCAATTACACTGCCAGAATATAAAGTTTTTTTTTTTTATTAGTTGAGACATATGGCTTGCTAACTTAAAATATGTACGATACTGTTATGTTGAAAATATGTCTGACCTCTTTAAGCCTTAAAAATTTAGATTTAAATGTACTACATAAGTATATATATATTCTGTCTAGTATGGTATGGATATATTGATTGTTTCCCAAAATATGTCTAAAAACTTTTATTTCTTTCATGCGACGCTATCTTACAAAATGGTAGCGTTAAGAGTATCTATATAGACTTGTCTGATGGTAGTAACATGAACTGTCATTATACCAAACAGAGTTCAAATATGTTATATAATTTTTTAGATATAACATACTAAGTACAAATGTTTACATTGTCACCACTTTGAAAATTATTTTCTAATTTAATAAAATCACACATGTTTACATGATATACGATGGTATTACTTACATAAAAAATTTTGAGGTAATCGGGTGAGTAATTTCCTGGATGTAATGAAAAATCTGTGTTTTTAATTTAATACTATCTTTAAAAATGGAAGACAAACAAAAATATCTGTATCTAATTTTTACAGTTACTTAATGCACTGTCAGTATAAGAAATTTGGTTTAAATCGGTTGAATGGTTGTCGAGATATGACACATTGTCCTACATTTTAAAATGCCGCCATTTCGAAAATAAGCATACTGCGTGGTATAAAAAAATTAAAGTAAGGTTTACTTGCTAATTTGTATATGTAAACCGAGTTGGATGAAATTCACTTCACGAAATTAAAAGTTTTTCAGGTGTACACACATATACGCAATACACAGCCACACAAACGGCAAAGTGATCTCATAAGCATTCCTTTCATTCGGAAAGTAGGCTTAAAAGAACTGCTACATTGCATTTGCAAAGCGTCCGGTTACCTGGTTCCACTCATGTGTACAAGTGGGAAGAGTTATGTTACCCCAATTACAAGTCCACCTAGGCGAACCGGGCTCGATTCCTGCGAGGTCACTCCCGGATATTCGCATCTGAAAATCGTGCCGGACGATGGTGCTCGTCGGCAAGTTTTCTCAGGGAAGTCCCGCTTCCTCCCTCCTTGGATTCCGGTGCTGCTACATACTCACCTCACTTCACCCTCATCGGCTCTCAGGACCACGATGTTAAGAGCCACCAAAATCTCTAAACACTCCACTTAACCTTCACACGTCTCCACCTGCTGGGTTTTAGGTCATCTGAGTCTGCAAATGTACACAAGTGGGATGTATCATGTTAGAAAATACACCCCACAACATTTATGCTTGAATATTTACTTGTTATAGATTAAAATGTATCTCCCTCTTTATATATATTCGTAAATTCCATATATATTTGATTATTTTTAACAACAAATTAATGGCTCAATGTATGTCTATGATAACGATTAGTTTTAAGACTTGCTCCGAATGCGATGTTATTTCTAAAAATAAAAGCGAATAAGTAATTTTGTTTATTTAACTTTATAACATGTAGAATTTTAAATACTAAAAGATGAAATAGGACAACTTGCATATCATAAAACTCGTATCTATAAGACGAATTCGAATACGCTATTTGAAAAGGCGATTATCTCTATTTGTCCGTCACCAGTCGAATTTTGTTATTCGAAAATGTAAGATGCTGTATTGGTTAGTATAGATTTAGACTATTGTAAATAAATAATGCAAGGCTTGTGAGACTAAGCCAGACCTGAGTACAGTGTAACAACCACATTTCCTCAAATCGCTTTGTAAAATATAGTATAGACCCAACATCCACCATCTTGCATGAAGAAAAACCATAAAGACAGACTTTAAAAAATCAGATCTCCAAAGTCCGACATCATACATCAGACTTCAGTAGTCAGGCATCTTAAATCAGACATCGAATTTCAAACGTCACGAATCAAACCTCAAAAATGAAATCTCGAACTTCAAATCCAAAAATCAGAGCTCACAAATCGTACCTTAAAAATCAGACCTCGAATATCGACCTTAAAAATCAGACTACAAAAATCAAACCTCAAAAACGGACATTAAAACCAAATAAGTCTCAAAAATCCCATCTCAAAAACAGTCCAGAAACAGTTTTCAGATATTATGTAGAAATCAGACGAATGTAAATAACCCTAGAAAACCATAATCTTTCGGGATTGCATAATATCCCTCCTTGCGGACTTACCCACATATTTATCTAAAACAGGTTATTGCAATCGATAGTATACACCATTAACTTAATAAGTTTTTTGGAAAAGCAGTGGAGGTTTGTATTAGAAATTAATCACACTACTATATATAGGCTATATAAATTCACTATTTATATACTTCGTATGCTAGTTATTTGCATTTCTCGGATGTTTACAGTGCACGGAGAGTACATAATAGTCTAATGTTATATAACCCCTGCATTCCAGTTAATTGAAGATGGAATCATCTCACTAATGTGAGAGAAAACCTGGCCATTTCGCAAAGATAAAATGTCTTAGTCTGCAAACAAATTGAGTGAGGTCTTAGGTTACAAGAAGCAAATGTTCCGATTGTTTAATTTCTGTAACATACTTTCTGCTTTTCTAAAATATTTATTTATTCTGTGATGTATACAATTGATTCCAAGAGTTTTTATTAGATATAATTTCTCCGAGCAATTGCAAAAGTGGTTCTATAATTCTGTCCAAAGTATTATGACTTTCTTTGGTCGTTTAAAGTCTACTTCGTTCTTCTTGAATTCTGAGAACTGTTTCTGGCCAGTTTTGAGGTATGATTGTTTAATTTCATATATTTTATGTCTGATTTGTCAGGTGTAATATTTTTTTAGATATTTTTTGTGGTCTTATTTTTTAGGTATTATTTGTAAAGTCTGGTTTGTGAGATCTGATTTGAGACATCTGACTTTTTAAGTCTGATTATTTTAGTTCTGTCGGTATGGTCTGCTCATAGGTACTGTAAAAGTGGTTGGCTGGTATGGTCCGTTGGTCTTCTGAATTGGTTAATCTGTTATGTTTGTATTGTTGGTGAGTATTGCTGATTGGTATGGTCTGTCAGTCTTTCTGGTCAGTCGATCTATTTAGCAGGTATGTGTGTTAGGCCTGGTCGGTCTTGTCAGTTGGTACATCCAATCGATCTTGATGACTTATTGGTATAGTGGGTTCGTATATATGTATGGTATTCTTGTTTTGTAAGTTCATTACGTACGTTTGGTATGGCTGGTCGATCTTGAGGGCTGGTATGAAAGGTCTAGTCGGCTGGACTTGGTGGTTCATTATATCGGTATTTGTTAGTTTTTTGGTCTTCATGTCAGTTTGTGTAGATGGGCTGTATTGACGGTTGGTTGAACTGGCTAGTCATGGTGATCATTTAGCCTGGTCAACTGGTATGGCTTTTTTTTTCTAGTCAGTACTGACAGCTTGTTTTGTCCATTGGGCTTGAGCTGTCCTTGCACATTCTAACAGTTTGTAAATTTGAGTTAACTATGACTGTAAAAATTGTAAGACTTATAATGTTATATTTGTAAATTCAAAGGATTAGAAATTATGCACATTTGCTGAATTTCATGGTCTTAATACGAATCATTCGGTAATTAAATACGAATATGTTTATTAAATGCTGTAAGGTTTAATTTGCCATACATGCATTCTTGTGGTTGTAAATTATGCCTGCATATTGACTANGGCTTTTTTTTTCTAGTCAGTACTGACAGCTTGTTTTGTCCATTGGGCTTGAGCTGTCCTTGCACATTCTAACAGGTTGTAAATTTGAGTTAACTATGACTGTAAAAATTGTAAGACTTATAATGTTATATTTGTAAATTCAAAGGATTAGAAATTATGCACATTTGCTGAATTTCATGGTCTTAATACGAATCATTCGGTAATTAAATACGAATAAGTTTATTAAATGCTGTAAGGTTTAATTTGCCATACATGCATTCTTGTGGTTGTAAATTATGCCTGCATATTGACTANGTTTATTAAATGCTGTAAGGTTTAATTTGCCATACATGCATTCTTGTGGTTGTAAATTATGCCTGCATATTGACTATTTAATTAAGGTTTCTTACAGAAAGTAAAATATGAAGTAAAAGACATGCGGTATGGACTTGCTTACTCACTTATGCACATGTGCAGACTTAGCTCAACTGAAATATTGTAGGTATTAGTGAAACTGCTGACATTACACTTCCTATGTGTTCACATGTGCAGACACATGTTACTTGATGCCGTGCTGGTGTTGTTTTTTAAAATAGTAGCCATTGTTTACATTGTGAAGGGCAACCAGCCATCTCGCTCTCGCTAGCCTGACCATGCATGCTCACCAACTCCACTGGTCACACAACGTAATAACTTATTAACACATTTTTATAGCTAACGTAATACGAATTGAAAGTTTAATTGCGTTTAGTGTTATTGCGCAATTTATTTCACTGGAACTTTAATAAATATATAGAAATTTTAAGAATTGGTTTTTAATAAGAGTTTTTAATTTTACATGATTGGGATATTTTGTCGGTTTTGAGTCCTCGAATTTGTCGGCAGTTTTCATACGAATAGAACCTTTTAGTGGAAAATTTTGAAAGAAAAAAAAAACTAGAACTTTTAAGGGAAAAGTTATGAGAAATTTTGCGGGGAAAATAGAAAATTTTTGAGATTTTTGACGAAATCCAATATGGCTGACAGTACCTCCAAACCTCAGCGCCAGCCCTTGTCCCAGAATGCAGATTACCTATCTACTTATACTTTTTAGAGCTCTTTAGAAAAAGAATAGGTAATATGCAATACACAAATATTTTTTTAAATAAAATTTCAAACATTAATTTTTTAATGAGAGAGAGAGTAAACTGGACTAAAATCAGTTAAACTATTCTTGTTTGGACATAAATTACATATTTCCGATCAGGCGAACGCATAATAAATTAAGGTAAAACTTGAAATCCGAAAATATATTACTAACTTTAAACAATTATTTTATTATTTTATTTGGTATTTGTGTTTATACGTGTTTATTGATCTTACTTTATGCCAATAGTAAACGTTAATAATCTTTGAGGCGGGCGATGATGTAATTTAAATCTACTGAAACCAGAGAGTCCCGGAATCATACTTTAATGACTTAAGTATTTATTTTCATAACAATTTTATTCTCAATTTTAATTATAGCATAATACATTTTTAAAGTATAAATAGAAAATGTCATATGTTTGGTTTGTTTAATTAGGCTTATCTTAATTAATAATAAAAAACAATGGAAAAAAGGCACCTAAATGTTTACGTTACGGAAATGTAATGCAATGTTGAGCAAAGGCAAGGAAAATTAACAAGACTGAAAATACATATTTTCCGAATAAGATCGTCTTTGGTGGGAAGTAATCAAAGTGAGCTTCTTGTCTATCATTTGTCGACAACGGAATATCCTGAGAACGTCCCAGTGTCGATGAGCCGCAGAGCCTTTGATGATTGATGACGGAAACACCTGAGCACACAGAAGAATTTCCGGACGACGTGATCTGCCAGCTGCATTGAATAACGTCAGACGTTGTGCCAGAACACGCAAACTTACACTACTGAGAAGAATGCGTAATATCCATTTCAATCTGGACCGGAAAATCTTTCCATGACATTGAAAACGGAAAAAAACTGTAGAGTTTTCTCTCACACGATTAATGTACTCAGCCGCCAATCTGAACTTATAATATCCTTTGCCAAACGAACAAGGTAATAAATATTAATAAATACTAAATAAATAAGATATGATATTTAATTTTATCTTATATCAGAGCAGGTTCCAATTACTATACTCCAACATTTGTCACGTAACTAAATCCCTGTAACGCTTCTTATAATAACATGTACATATTGAAAACAAATTAATTTACTGTATTTTAATGAAACTGTGTACATTCAAATATTGTAACAGAAACATCTCTGTAAATGCGAAATATTTTCGAAATTTTGTTTGATATTATAATATTTGCTTTTATTGTCAAATTTTTACAAACGTTTTTGAAATATAAGTATTAGATTGGTGAGGTTAAAATTAAGTTAACTTCATTTACCAATTCGGGATCCATTGACGCGTTTTGTTAACGGAACATATATTGTGATAATCGTGTTTCAACATCGCCAGGTATACTCGTAAATGTGTCAAATGGCAACAAACTCATCTGAAATCGTTCACTGTAGCTTTACATACAAATTAACAACGCAACGGGAAACATTTTTTAGTAGAAGAACGCCATAAAACCATAAATATTCATATTATTGAACTATATTGCTTTGGCAGACCTTCTTATGATTCATTTAAACAGGCGTTTATCAGATTCGGCTGAAAGTATAGACTATATGAAAACTTTTACCCAGTACCTTTTCGCAGTACAGTTTTGGTGGAAATGATTCTATCAGAAGAGTTAGATATATAAGTATGTACTTGACTTAAGATAACTAAGTTGCAATACGCCCGTAAGTGTGTATAATTTTCGCATGCCAAGGGTAATTTTTTTCAGTAAGGCCTACATTACTACTAGTGAATAAATTCATTAAATATTTTAAATTTTACATTTTTAGAAATACACTAAATTGCAATAAACAAAGCAAAAAATGCATTCAGGTGGTGGATAGTATTTTATAATATCAAAATATATCGCACAGAAAAACGGTTTAGTGATAGCCACAAAATATTTTGTGAATATTGAACACAACAAAATATTTTGTGGTGAGCACAAAATATTTTGTAGTTGCCACAAACGTGTAGTAGAGTCAGCAAAACATAATTTGTAGTCAGCGGAAAAGTTTGGTAGAGAAAGAAAAAAATGTTGTGATCGCCAGTAAATATTTTTTTAAGTAAATATTCTTAAAATATGTAGTGCCTACCAGTAAAATATTTTTTTTCTCTGCATCGCTATCAAAATATTTCCGCCTAACACTGATAAAATATTGTACGTACCTTTAAATACTCACTGATAAATATAACGGTTAAATTTATATTTTCTGTTAATCTCACCGACGTGGTTTTTAGTATGTTGTTACGTGTTTATGGAGCTCGAAGCTATGCTTTAAATAAGTAAGTTTTTGTTGTCAATACTATTTAGCTATGCGGAATAAATTAATCTTATATTAAATATAGCGATGTTAACATTCCGCTTATATCCATGTAACACATGTGGCATAATTGCTACAAAATTTGCTAAAAGTTTTAAAACAAGCCGAACATACATTTATTGAAGAAATTTATTTGCAGTTTACACTGTCTATGATTACTTACGTATATTTATATAAATTCTAAAAGAAACAATAATCTATACATGTCGAAATATTTTCAATCTGAGGGCGATAAAATGTATCTTTAAACTAAGTTGCAATTATTTGTCACATAGGTAACACGATAAAAAATTAGCTAAAATGTTTGAAAATTAAAACACGCGAACATACAAGGAGTCCTTTCATAAATTAGACGTTTGTTTATGGCTTAAAGGAGAAGTGTGGTGCGGGCGGGAATAAGTTTTGTCCGGGAGGTATAAGGGTCGCCGTAGCGTGTCTTGTCATGATTATTTGCTTGATTTATTCACCAAAGGGTTGTTATACTTTTTGCCTTCGGGTGGTGGTTATTCGATGGTGCGGGGGGCTGCGGTAATTCTAGGCCTAAGTACGGTCCCCTCGCCGCCCTTGGAAGGGAGTGGATAGGAAATGATTTGGAATTTCCCAGAGACAGTGATCCCTTAGCTGTCGTGCCTAGCGGTGCCAGTTGACCGTAGCACGTACGTAATATAGGAGCAACCTTCCTCGAATGTTATAACTCAGAGCACATCTACCATCTCCTGACCTTAAGCACGCTTCGTTTGAATTAGCGTCACCTCACCGAGTTCCTTCCCCCTTGCCGAAAGATTTAGACCAACGCTTTTACATCCCTCCCATAAAGCATTATACCATTTTGTACATCGCCTTTATCAATAATAATATTAACATATAACTTATGAAAAATTTTATTATTACACGTAAAAAAGCATAAATTATATTAGTTATGGATACATTCCTTCTTTTAAGATTATTTTAATAATCAAATAAATAAAATATTAATTTTTCCAATATAACTGGATGCATGTTAAAAAATAAACGTTAAACGTGTGTATAAAAAATTTCATCTCAGTATTTATATTAAAACATTTTCATGTTTTTCAATTGAATTATTATATTGCCAGAGAAATGACGTTACGTTTTACATTACTTTCTTAATAATACAGAAAAATTATTCGCATATTTCCAATTTTAAGGAAAAATACAAAATTATATTTGGCAATATTTATTTTTTGTGACATTACATGCGACGTATTTGTAATACATCTTGAAAAATGTCTGTTTCAACCAGGAATTATTTCCCAACTCCCGATGTCAACGTTACAAATGATCGCATTCTGTGATAATTATTTCTCTCAAAATAAGTAAATGTTCATACGAATGATGTGCTAATTGTATTTGGGGTCAGAAGTGTGAAATGATTCTTTAAAACTTTCTTTAAAGTGTAAAAAAATTAATTGCATTTTGTCTTGCTTTCTTAGGATAGATGCGACCATGCGGTTGCGTGATTTCTCTTGCTCAATAATTATTGCAAAAACCGAACCAACACTAATGATATATTGCACATGTAAAATTCTCAATAACTGTCTTTCTGGCAAAAACTCTTATAAAACATCATACTCTGCAGTTATAAAACTGAAAATGTGCTATCCACTTACCAAGTTTTACTGCGAGTCCAAAACACCGAATTGTGCTAGGTGCTGCAATGGTTAACTTTTGGCCTAGCGTTCGGGAGGACTTGGGCTCGATTTGCGCTCCGGCCAATTTGATTTTTGTTTTCCATGGTTTCCCGAAATCACTCCAGGTAAATGATGGGGTGGTTCCTTCACGAATGCCGTGGCCTAATCCTTTCACGCTCCGGCTTCTCTGAGCAACTTGCGTCATCTCCAATGACCTCGTCGACGAGACGTCAAGCCACGCCTACCAACGTTAAGTACTAACCTCAGTTCTTCCTCAGAGGTGGCGTTGTGATTCTTGCCCAAGTTAACACAAGCACTTATCGCCTAAATGAAAGAAGCATGAAAGCTGTGAGACAAAGTGGTCCTACGGTAAAATACTTTCCGATATAGCTCAAGAAATGGAGGATCGTTCGAATATCGATGATACCAAATCAGTTTATTTTATAACAAATATAATTCTGCAATTTATCTCCACCACTTATTTAATTTCAACACAACAGATGTTTACGTGATCAGGATAATTGCGAAAATTATTTCCACTTTTTAAAACAGTGAATTGATATATGAACGTATGATTTCTAGCAGGGCTATTGCAAACATACACATTAAATGTTTTCACAAAAACTTTATACATATATATATATATAACTGATTTTTCTGACAACGGGGTTTCCAAGGATTCTTAAGTAAAAGGGCAAAAAATAGTTTACATTGTATACGTATGCAGAAAATATCGTCGTCTTCACCACTGTGAGGCATAAGAAACAAACTTTTTTTTGCAACTCCTCTTCGAAATTTATACAACACATACAAATTTATGGCACAGCAATCTAATAAAACTCGTATTCAGTTTGAAAGAAATACTGTAAATTGAAGTTAATTATTATAACATTTTAAGAACAACTACAAGTTTACTGAAACGGAGTGTTTTAGTAAATATTGCACATAATGTGAAGAAGGCTGTTACCGTGTTATTGAGAAATATACAGGTTGTATCTTAACCATTGCAACAAACTTCAGGAGGTGGGATCAAAACAAGGAAAATTGATACTGTGAACATATTGATGCCCTACAACTCGTTGTTATTGAGTTACAGGACGTACATTGGCCACACCACAGGTGATGCACGAAGTGTCCGCCATGGGCAGGTAATGCATGCGTGGCAACGCCTCGCCATGGACTGCCTCGAAAATACCTGGGCCACGTCGTAAATGCTGCACAGGCGTTATTGATACGCTGTTCCAAGTCGATGACGTCGTTAACCAGCATAGCACGCAGCACACTTTCCATGAGTCCCCACAGCTAACAGTCCAGTGGATTACGGTCAGGAGACCGGGCAGGACAATGCACTGGACCATGACGCCCGATCCAACATTGTAAGTCCACAGC
Source organism: Clitarchus hookeri (assembly GCA_002778355.1). Lineage (NCBI taxonomy): Eukaryota > Metazoa > Arthropoda > Insecta > Phasmatodea > Phasmatidae > Clitarchus > Clitarchus hookeri. The sequence continues at coordinate 76,948 of NQII01003312.1, forward strand.
TATCAGTCCAGTGGATTAAGGTCAGGAGACCGGGCAAGACAATGCACTGGACCGTGACGCCCGATCTAACCTTGTAAGTCCACAGCCAACAGTCCAGTGGATTAAGGTCAGGAGACCAGGCAGGACAATGCACTGGACCATGACGCCCGATCCAACATTGTAAGCCCACAGCTATCAGTCCAGTGGATTACGGTCAGGAGACCGGGCAGGACAATGCACTGGACCGCGACGCCTGATCCAACATTGTAAGTCCACCGCTAACAGTCCAGTGGATTAAGGTCAGGAGACCAGGCAGGCCAATGCACTGGACCGCGACGCCCGATCCAACGTGACTACACTGTAAGTGGCGGTAGTGGCACACATTACCACAGTGCGAAACGCCTGTAAATTAATGACAACGTATTGTATAAAGGATATAAGTTCTTATGACTTTTTTTTGCTTGCTTTGATCCTAGGAATCACCTCCCGACGTTTGTTACAATCGTTTATATTCAAAAAACATAATAATAAAATCTCTGCTCCAAACTGAGATATGTCAAATCTCGCTTCAATACTGGGCTGAAAATTCATCATTAAGATATAAAGTCCTGCATGATGTTTAACTAGAAGCCAGGGCGAGATAGCATTGCAGTGCGGGACCATTGGAAAAGCTTATGGATTGGTAAAATGTTCGTGCACGTGGCAAGAAGAACATTGCAGCACGAAACTATACTTCACGATCGAAAAGTCTTGTTGAAGTCGAACTGACATTGCCTTTTATTTAATTTTAATTTCACTGGAGTTGAACAAAAAAATCGCGCCCTTACACGTAACATTGAAACAGCGTTTTATATGCACACGTACATCCGCTTTACCACTGTATTCGTCTATGTGATTTTCACGGAAATATCCAAATTTATAGGATATCCATATGAAATACGCCTACCATATTACAAACTACGGAATTTTTTCGAAGCAGGAAACCAAAAGATAAATGGCAATTGTTGCAATCAGAGTTTAGAAAAAAAATTAAATCTCTATTTGAGTTTTATTTTATGTTTTTTTGAGTAAAATATGGATACACACTTTCTGGTGTTCAAATCAAAATAACTATATAGTAAAACAAGGAAGTCATCTATAAAAAGCATTTAAATTATTTGCAACATATGACGACCGTGACAAGACATTAGATTGGTTTATGGAAGAATTTCTGAGCAGGAATATATGTTACTTTGTTTCTACAAATAATGTAACTGGGTGGAGATGCTTTACAACCTGGTAAAATGGAAAGTTGTAGTAAAATCGGTATTTACCAAAGGTTTTAATTACTCGAATGAAGTCATCAAGAGTGATAATACAAGTTCAAGGTCAACCTCTATGAGTTCTAGTTTTAATGTAATAGAAAAGAGCAAAATGATTCAATAGAACTGGATCAAAAATATAATTGTAACCGTTCTTCAAGAAGATGAGTTTAAGAAATATATGAAATGGTAACGGAATATGAAACTGTATATCATCATAACCTGAAATATGATAACATAAAATTGAAAGTAGAAAATATGCTTCAAAATGATTTCACAGTTACGACCACCAATGTAGGTATTTGTCATTATCAGGCCCATAAGATATTCTTCGCATTTTCCGGAGTTCATGTTTTTTAAGTATTTAGGATAAATTTCAGGGTGGACATCGTTTTATGTTCAGTATCAATGAGGACGAGCCATGTAATAAGGAAGATAAATTCCAATACTTGATAAAAGCAATAAGAGAACAATTTCGTGTGTGTACTGGCGTACAAAGTTTTTCTGCATCTGGGGAAAAGTATTACAAGGATATTAAAGCCATAAAGTACAGGGTTTGGCCATACTCATCTCCTTGTAGAGTATTATATTAGAGAGCTATTAAAACTTGTAAACAATCAAAGAGTTCTGTTCTGTAAATCAAACTTGAAACCCAACTGAAATCTTAAATACAATATACTTTTTGTCGTATCTATGCTACTATTATTTTTCCAATAACAGTTATGTTTAACTATTGTTTCACTTAAATCATGGCAATGTACTAACAGTAATAAATTTTAATGTTTAAATCAACAATTTATGAATTTCCTCAAAAGTTTTAGTTGAAGGAGAGGAAAGGATTTATATAGCCCCTTCTCGACATAATGAAAATGAGTGCAACTAAGTTAGCAAGAAATCGGATCATAACAATAAATATATGACTCTTGGATGCGAAAAAAATATTTTAGCCAAAAATATATGTTTTTAGTGTATGAAGGCAGGGAATGTAGCTAAGCACTGTCAAGAGAGTTGTATAAATTACCATGACAAACATGCAGTTATTTTGTGGCCCAGTTTGGAAACACCAGTGACTGAGTAGGTTGGTGCTGAAATAAACAAATCTTGTTCCTTAGGTGGATAACTTGCTGTCTACCCGCTGTTCCAACGAAGTGTTCCTGCAGACTTTTGTGGTATATGTGAAGAATGGTAATCGTCTACATGAAACAAGAGCACTAATCGACCAGTCCATCCAAACGGTCATGAACCTGTCATGATTTATCAGCTGAAGTCAGGTATGAGTCTTCACGAGAAAGAAGTTTAAGCACTTTTATTTGGCGGTGGTTCCACTGAACAGATAAAACTGTTGTTTCAAGGTACAATTTGTCTCAGTTTATATCACACCTGGTCATTTTAAGCCTTGTAATAGAGCATTATACCTTCTGTTATGCCTGCTGCTACATACATGAAGAATTAAATGATGAGGTTCTGTCATATTGTTGTCAATTACCCACAGACTGCATAACAGCAGTGGCAATCTTGATTGGGGTAGGCGTTGGTGGTAATATTTGGACTATCGTAAGGGCTTGTAGCCACGGAGACTTTACTTGAATGGACATTTGTGGGAAAGACCACGAAACAGAACACCAACAGTGTTTGTGACATCAAGCTATTGGCTATTTTGAGTGATAAATAATCTGACGAGTTTTTTCTTTGAAAATTATACGAACTGGTTAAAACCGATAATACTGATTTGAAACTTAAAGGAGAAAGATGACTTGCTACTTTAAGGCATTTCAGTGAGAATGTAAAATTTACAAACGGAAGTTACGAGGACAAGTTTCCATGAAAAGAAAATGTAATAGACTTGGTCCCAAACCTCAACTTAGCACTCGAAAATCTGGCACTCACTACTGGGAAGCTGAATATAAGAAACGTCTTCTTAAAGAATCACACTGTTCTCAAATACTGGTTATAATATAATATTATAGAAATTTGACTATATATACAGAAAGGAAACATTTCACTTCAGGCCTGTTGGTAAAGAATCGAGTACAACTAGAGTCCGAGAGGAGTTTGATGATACTGCCAAGATGAAAGTATCTTCATGCTTGAAAGAGTGTGCAGAAAAAGGGTCCATCTTTATACAAATAATTTCTTATAATCTGTGCTGTTTAGGGGAAATCCGATATAATTGCTGATATCAAAATAAATTATTTCCTACTGTCAAGTTTTTTTTCGTGTTACCAAGATAATCTTGTCATTTAAAAACATACAAGAGTATATTTCATAGTAACGCACAGCCTTTTTCTATTGACTGCAGTATTAAATTACCACATTGAAGGTGCCCAAGTTTTGTAGAGACTTAAGAAATATTTAAATGTGGATAACCTAGCAACAAGTTTAGCTTTAAGGGAAACGTATATCACTTTTAACAGATTTTACGTAGGTGTCATCTGTAAGGCGTGTTTTGTTTCTCGCGGGTTGTCGTATGTAAGCGACCAAAACGCGCCAGGAGAAAATATTCTGCTCAGAATTAAATGAAATCAAAAGAGTTACACACTAATTACAAATATGGAATGGTTTAGGAGGGGGATGGGGGAGAAGCATATTTTACATGAGACGCTAACGAAAATAACTTTTCTATCAATAACCTAACGTGTGTACGTCACTACTGGGGTAACCTAACCTACTGCTTTTCATTATAAATGGTTGGTACTGATTCTTTGGGAAAATATGGAAGGCCGAGATGAGGTCGTCGACAATGACGCCCGGAAACTTTTTGAAAAGTGATGCAAGTTTCTTGTTGTCTGAAAAACTTGAATAAAAACAGAAACATAAGTAAGCTTCTAAATACAGAAATTAAAATTTATATGATGGTGTTAAGATATCATACACCCGGTAATGTTTGTATTCAGTGAAGAAGGTGGAAATACTTAATTTTAAAAAACCAAAAAAATACTTCAAACCTTTACAATTGGCGCAACTCCAGATTTAGCATGTAGTAGTTCGATAATCTTAGTAACCAATGACGATGTATTTCACAAGGTTAACGCATACTTTCTAACCCCCCCTGGTGTTAGTTTCATCAGTAATGTTTAAAAACATATGGAACTTTCTGTTTCGCAATGCTCTTCAGTGATCAGTTGATTTTCTTAATTGCTAGGTAACTAATCGAAATAGGACAATACGAAGTAGACACTTATTGTCAATTGGCTTTTTCTTTTCGAATCAGCCATTAAATTATGTAAAAGGACCTCCACCCCCTTTAGAAATGACACTTGAGAAATTACATTTTTATGCCTTTTGACGCGTTTGTTCTAACGAATTTAAATTACGTGTGAGCATAATTTATTTAATGAAACTGTATTATGAAACATATTAAAACCATACAATTTAGATATTTGGCACTATTTTTATATTTCATAAATTTCCACGCCATTAGTTTGATTTAATTAAATTTACCGCATTAACACAGCTTTTTGAAAATCGAGATTTCTAAGAAATTTCCAGAGATGGAACATGAATATTTGAAATGGAAAGTCACAAATGAGAAAGAGATAAATGAGAGTTGAGTAAAATGAAAATAAAAAATACCATTTCCTAATAGTGATTTAGAAAGGAAACACAAAAAATAGCTACGAATAATAGAAAGTGTCAATATGTCTCCAAATTCAAATAAAAGTTTTCATTCTCTGTTAAGAATTTAACTCGGTTTTTCTGACAAGAACTGAAATGCGATGATCTGAACAGAGGCCAACTCTAAGTTTATATAGTAGTACGCAAGGCAATGAAACAAATAAAACATTACTATAAACTAACTAAAGTAAGCTGCGAATTTTTAGCTTCTAGATTCCCCCAAGACCAGCACTTCATGTTGAGGTGCGGGATAAGTTTACCAACTAGAAACCAACTATCAAGCAACCTTCATAATGTTTTTTAAAAAAAGTGCTTGCGATATGTTCTGGAGTTTTCTGATGTAAAGATATCATCGCCTGAGGGGTGCTAAGTAATCTCAAAACATTTTCGTGATTGCAAATTTTCGTTCGCATGTTATGTTGGGCCAAAACTATATGTGTGTTCCAACCCAACATATAAAAAAACTTAACAACGAAATGTCAACCATTAGGCTGAAGTTGATTGCTGATTGCTACTACCGTATGTGTATTTATATAAATAATTATCTAAAATAATGCCCAAAGTAACAAGAATTTACTGATATAACTAATGAATCTACTTTACTCAAAATAGGTGGAATTAATTTTTAAATAATTTCCTAAAAGTTTAGTTGGTAGTTAGATTTTGACGTATCGTTGAAAGCAATATCTTTAGAGAAGAAACAAGAAATATGTTCAACAGTAGTGAGACACTTGCATATACACACCTGCTTACCCGTCACTCGAACCCAGAATACCTCGTACCATAACCTAGCTTGCAAACAACCGCATTACAGAGGTCGGATTTAGAGAATTAACTTCGGATTTAATCAGTCTAATGTTTCGAATGATAGGGTTTACTGACCTAAAATTTTTAAAGAGCCGTCATATTGAAAATAATTGACTGAGCAAATAAAAACACATAAGTATACATGGCCTGCCATAACGCTACTTGAAACATAAAAAAATTCGTGGCAATCGATTTATTGGTACCCAAGATAAGGCATACAAATTCTATCTGATTAATTCTTGCTCTTTTACAAAACAGCCTAAAAAATATCCTTTATACTATGTGTCTAATAAAAGATACTGTCCGAAGAAAAATTTTGGTTCAGTTTGGTTTAATTGGTAAATAGATATGCCAAACATATCAAAATAATTACATGGCCACCAATTTTAAAATCAATGACTGACCAAATTTTTATCATGCAACTTTACATAGCCTTCTATAGGTGTGCAAATGTTGCTGTTGTGGAAATTATTTTAATTATTCCGGAAATATGGCAAAATGTTCATTTAAATCACCTGACACTACTTTCCAAAAAAACCGCAAAAGAGGATCTCCGTATGCATAAATTATGTTTCTAATGAATACTTTTTGAATATAAAATTTGGCTGAATTTTGCTGAAAAGTTTCATAGATATAACAAATAAATATAAACAATTGATATAAACCACATTAAAACATGCTTGCCGCACATTACAGGTCTCAATTTACATACCCTACTGTAGCAATACTTTCGTAAAATTTTGGTATGAATAGGTTTATTGATCCTCGAGATATGGTATAAACTTCCATTGTTCATGTGCTGATTTTCATAAATGGAGGACAACAAATTTATATATTAGTACGTTCCATGATTGTAATAGATACAATGTTTAAATTTAAATTTCAATATGTTACACATTTTCGTATATATAGCACACTATGCTAAAATGTTTGTATAGGCGCCGTTCAGACAATAACAGACGTACACACTTAAAACATATAAATTAATATGGCCTACCACAGCACAAATTCTTCGCCAAATTTGAAAGAAATTGGAAGATTTTTTCCCGAGATACGGCACAAAAACGGCACTATTAAATGTGAGGCTATCTTACAAAATGGCGAAAAATTATACTTTGCATAGTCAATTTTGATGGATATCATTCATACTGTCAGCGCACAAAGTTAAGTTGTAATTTGTTTAGTAATTTCGCAGATAAAAATTTTGAGCCTAAATGTTTATATGGCCGCCATTTTTTGAATATAAGTGCCTGACGCTTTCTAAGTATATGTGTTTCCATGGCCTACAGTAGTGCCACTTGTATGTCAGAGTTGGTAGAAATCGGTTGTTTTTTGGGAGATTTTGCGTACTTCTAATTTGTCATGTGGTACTATAGCGAAGAGATTTTGTGGTAACACATTTGATGGTTGTAATATATATATATATATGTATATATTACTGATGCAACGAATATTCGCATTCGCATTCGCATTTGCGAATATTCGCATGTTTTTGAACATTCGCATTCGCATTCGCATTCGCAAAAATGATGCCAATATTTTGCGAATGTATTTGGCAATGAAAATTGAAAATTTTTATTAAATAATAATGCAACTGCTATGATTAAGACATTTTTATTTATTAATATATTTTTTATGTATAAGAGTGTATTTGAATGATATTTGGGAAACACTAGATTACATAACAGAAACACACTCTTGATATTATTTTATTCTTATTTACCTAAGCAAAATCAAATTAAGGCCGGTAATTTCTTAAAACTTCTAAACTATATTATAACACAACTGTATGATTAAATACCATTGAACTGCTTTAACACAAAACAATGGAATAAGATACAACCCAACATTTTTAATTATACAAATCAACTTTAAATGTGATCTTTTGTAAAAACACTTAACAATATGCATTTATGCAACCTAAAGTGTATGTCATTCAAATATGTGAGATCTTTTAATGAACTAGTAATCATGTTTCATTGTAAATCAAATCGACTTCTTATAAATAAAGTTAAAAATATATTGTGATGTAAAACAAACAATATAATAATCTTCTTTTCAATTAAAACAAATATGTTCTTAACATTTTGTTAATTTTAACTTTGGTACTAATACTAACTCACTAATTATGTAATTTTTAAGATATCCATTAAACATTACTTCTTGAAATCGAAAAATAAAACTATGAAAAATTGTTTATATCTAAGCACAATTAAGTGAAACACTTAGTAATTAAATAAGAGTAGAGGAATATTAAACTTCAGAAATAGAAGTCTTGATGCCTTTTCACCTTGCAGCCTACTTCGGTGGGGTGTATAAAGAAGACCAGCCCGACTAATGACCCTTTCGCTAGGCACACTAGTGGGTGGTGTTACTAAATATTGCCTGGGTATGGGAGAAATAATACTGTACTTCTTATTATTTACCGCCCACCATGTAAGTGGATCTACATCATTTTCCACACGTTTATCTAATAAATATTCACTGATGGTTTTTTTTATCAAAACTTCTATAGGGTTCGTACATTAATTTTCTTCATCTTCACTTTTGCTGGAATCTATCAGCAATTTCATGGTGTCTCTTAAATATATATATATTTCTCTGTCAGACTGGCACTGGAACCAGATGTTTCAATCCGATGAGTAGTCATTCTGGCACGCTTAGGATTTGAACAAGACGATAGGCTTGATTCATCGTTTCCAATTGACTCTAAAATATTTTTCACAACTTGATCTCTGGTTGAAGAATTTTTGAAAAATTTTAATTTGTATCTCGGGTCAATAAAAGTTGCCGTAGCAAACAATACGTCATTTTCCAAATGGGAAAATCTGCGACATAGTTCTCGTTTAAGAACTAAAATCGTATTCCCAACGCATTCGTCGGTCACATCAAATTCACCAATTATTTTTTCCAAAGTGGACAATAATGGAATTACTGAGCATACAGAAATAATGGCTGCACATAGTTCTTTTGTAATTTCTTCAAAAGGTCTGAGTAAAGTTATTATTTTTTCCACAATAATCCACTCTTCGGAAGTTAGTTGTGAAATCTTGTTATTCTGGGAAGCATAAAGACATAACGAATCTTTGTTTTTCAAAATACGCTCTAACATATACAAGCTGCTATTCCATCTTGTAGCACACTCTTGTATGATTTTCAGCTTTGGCTGATCGAGCCTTTCTTGCAGAGCAGCCAATTCATATTGAGCTACAATTTGAGTGATGAATATGTGTTGCCATCTTTTTACATTTTGCAATCACTGTTATAACGGAATCTTGTGCCTTAAGCCCCTCCTTGACAACCAGCTGAATTTGGTGTGACGAACAATCAATGTCTCTAATTAATAACAAGGAAATACCTTTTTTCATGTTTGTGCCACCATCTCTAACAATGCATTGCACTTTTTCTTTAGGTATTTCCCAATGCGACAACATGGTTTCAAGTTTTATAGCTATATTTTCACCAGTATGTCGGCCATCGTTAAATACCTCTGCGTTTAACACAATCATTTTCTCTCAAAGTGTTTTGTTATACCATGACATGTAAGACTCAGCAAAGATATTCCTGAACAAGAATCAGACCAAATATCAGTTGTAAACGCCAATTTTTCAAATGACCCAATTAATCCCAAAGTTTTATCTTTGACTTTGCCGTAGAAATTCTCACATATAAACGAAGAAAAATGTTGTGGGCTTTTTATATTATACGACGGACAAAGATGGTTCAATAGTTTGACAAATCCAACACTTTCGACAAAACTAAAGGATAAGTCCTCTAAAGCATTCATTTCGCTCATTAAATAATACATTTCCAAAGACTTGGCATTGTTGTTATCCCACTTTTTTGTTTTTTCGACGCAATCAGTCAAAGACATTTGTTTCAGGTCGGTTTTCGTACATTGTCGCGAAGTGGAGGCCACAACACTTGTTGTAGAAGCATTTTGCTTTTCATTTTCCATACTCTTTAAAGCATTATACTCGTTTTTATGCAAAGCTTCCAGGTGATTTCTCATAGCACTTGTTGTTCTTCCTTTGCGC